>SHCU01000004.1:1116123-1136943 GCA_004307685.1 Ceratina australensis
AGAGAGAGAGAGAGAGAGAGAGAGAGAGAGAGAGAGAGAGAGAGAGAAATATTTATGGAAGCAATTTGAATTTCAGTATCGACACACCTCGCGGTTCATTTCGAACAAATACAATAATTACACGTCGGTGAAACGGTGTAAACGCGCGCGGATCCTTTTCCGGACGGGCATTTAGCGGACACGAGGCGTGACAACGGTACCTTCCACGTTCACGACGTAATCTCAATTATAGGCGACTTAAATAATAATACAAATTAGAGGAATGGACCTCCTGAGAAGATAATTCCGCGGTAGCGTCCGATATTAGATACGGCTGGAAGTGAGGAGAGTAACAGGACCTCCCAGCTGTCCTCCCACCGCCGAGATTACAATAATTACCATTCTTATTTGCCTTCCCTGCCTCCGCGTTGGGCCCCCGTCGGCCTTTCCCGGCATCAATTACACCCGTCAAAGTTTCTCGCTTTAATCTCCCGAGATTAATCGCGGACTCTCAAACTGCGGCCAATTGCAGTTTCGGCGCGTGGATACGTTCGTCCCGACGGTGAGATTACTTTTCGTCGCTGCCATTAACCCGGACGAGACGGGATACGTCATTCGAATCGTAATTCGAATTCTCGCAGAAAACTCGGCTGCGATAATAGCCGCCAGATTCCCGCGTGATTTTATCGTTGACGCGTGTCCGATTCCTCGAACGGTCCCTCTCCGGCCCGTACCGGATCTCGTTCTCCGCAGCGAGGTGCGAACGGGACGCTAGTAAACCGAGCAAACATCGAAGACAATAAGTTGGCAAATCTGACGGCGGGACGCGGGTTAGCGGGCGGTCGCACGTGCTGAGAGGAAACTCGAGACACCAGCAATCATCGCGGGCGGCGTCCACTGTTAAGGGAAGAGAAGCGAAACGGGCGAGCGAGGGGAAAGGTACGCGGCGCGGCACCTCCCGGGACGATAATTCGACGTAGGGGCACCCTGAAGTACCCGGCGTGCCCCATCGGCAGGAGGTCACCGGTTACGCCCCTGAGATATGCGCCCGCTTGCACGGTCACCCTTTGCCTCGATTTAGCCGCGTACGAGTTTCTCCGATGCATTTTATACGCGCTCACTTTTGTACTTTTCCCCGTTCTCTTTGTCCGTCCTCTTTATTTTTTTTTTCCCTCCTCTTTTTTTTATTCACTGCCGTTGGACGCGCACGGAACGTCGCGACGGAGGGTTAGGCTCGTTGCATTTCGGCCGGTACTCTCAAAGAATCGCGAACCCGTTTTCACCGTTTCACGCCCACCGGAAGCAGCTGAACCGGCGCCCTGAATGGTCCGTCGATAGAAGATATAGGAGCGCTGGGATCCGATTACGAGGACACGCGGTACGTTGGGTGACCGTTTCTCATTGAACCAGCGTCAAATCCTTTTTTAGATACTCCTGCTCGGTTCCCATTTACTAATTGAACCGACAGTCGATCGACTATATCCGTGGTTCGAAACTCGCTGATCACGCGGCGAGGAAGGAGACCGTACGATTCTTCGCGGCACCTAACGAATCGAAGAAATATTGCGTTTTAGTACCGTCCCTTTGGAGCTGCCCGCCGGATGTCGGCGGAACAAAGAAAAATCCTTGTTCCGCGCGGTATCCTCGCCGGATGAAACTCCGCCTACTCTACCCTTATTATGACTCTTTCTCCGCTGTCGGGCGAAAATTCTTTCGGAAATAACCGCGGTTTTAGAAACGGTCTGTCCCCAAGGTATGCAGATACCACGTGTAATTGATTTTGCCGAGCGATCACGATCCTATTACTGATACCGCGAAAACGAAGAATTACTAATATGTTACCATATGTTTCGGTGAATTTTCCGTATAAAGAAACGGACGGAAAAGGATCGGTCCTCCAGATGTTTGAGATATGATCGCCTCGTTATGGTTTTCGTGAAAGACGCGCATCGTCATCTGGGCAAGAGTGTCAGTTGGTCGCATGACGTCGAAAACACGAATCCAGGCGTTTCTTTCGCGTTCGAAACAATCGAGCAAGTTTACTTTCGAATACGAACAAAAAAGTATTTTCCATGGAAAAAGACAGTTCCTTAACGAACGTAATAACTGGTATGCAAACGAGAAGTGTACGCGCTGGGGAGAAGGGAAGAAAGGACGCGTGTCGACGCGCCGTTTTTTCACCCCGAGGTTAGTTAATACTTCGAATTTCGAGGGAAGGTGGAGGCTGTCCGGAGGCACGCCTTCGCTCCAACGAGCATAATTTCGATTCTTCTGTCTGGTACATGTGCCCGGCTCCAACGGCGGAGGAACGGGCAATCTTTATCCACGAGTGAATAAACGCGTGCGGAGCTACCGGGGAAGTTCTTACAGCACGCGCAGGGGCGTATCAAGGACGCCTCGTACCAACGCCCCTGTCGACCCCTAGGTGGTCCAGGGCGTCGCTGGGTGGTACTGGATTTAATTCCAGACCAGCGGGTCCTTCCATTCGACTCGTCGCGAGCCCTGTCTCTCTGTCCGATCCTATCGGCGCACGGTTTTCCTCGGCGTCTACCCTGAACGTCGACTCGGCGAACAAAAAACGAAAAGGAGCCGAAATTGTTTCCATAACTAACTGAGATTTAATGGCAGCGCATCGGCGATGCGATGCTTATTCTCGGAATAAGTTTGAATCAAGTGGCATTTAATAAATTCTAATTAACGACGGGACCACCGGGGTCCGGTAGTCGACTCGCAAATCGCATAAACACACATGGCTCATTAACCACGATGGAACAGGACCGGTAGCCTTTATAGTCGAAGGTGGCAGGAGCTACCGCCTTCTCAGGGAAGAAAAAGGACGCCGGTTTACGACGGGACATAAAATCTATGGACATTGCCAATGGATATCGTCCCCCCGTAGCTCGCATTCTTTTTTTATCCGCTTTCATCCAAACTATCGTATCCGGTGGTTGATTCCTTATCACTCGACGAATGGAGAAAAAAGAAAAAAAAAAAGGAATCGCGGCTAGGCGTGGTTCTTGTAATTTCTGGGACCAAACGAGTAACGCGCGGCTGATGGTTGACGAGGAGGGAACGTTAATGAGAACGATCGTCGGGTTCAATTTGCCACCCCTCGAGCGGCGATAAATTATGACAGCCGTAGATATGTAATTTTACTTTTCGGCTGGCACGGTTGAAACCGCGATCGTGCCGCGCCAACAACGCGCGATGGTCAAAGGGTCTGATCGACGGGAAAACCGATACCTTTCTTCGGGGCGTAGCTCTCGCGGCGCGTACGATTCCTCGACGTAGGGATGCTACCGTGTTCTTCCGCGCGTATCTACTTACAAACGATTCGCCCTCGAGTAATGAAAGGCCGTGCGTTATTGATTGCGCCCGACCGGATATCTTCCCCTCTTACAAATCAATTATCCACACGAACGAATTTTTAACATTCGTCCCCGAAGAAAATGCGACGAATGACATTTACTGTTCTCCAGTTTTTTTTCCTCTGTAACTGACGTAAAATGAACAGTTAACATTTTGAAAACGAGAACGCAAGGAGAACTTTGTTGCGCGTCCCTCAAGAATAGAAATTATGATGCACGTAGCATTTCTCTGGTAATATGTCTCGATCCGAGCACGCGAAAGGAATCAACGGTAATGGTAGCGTGGCAGAGGATAAACAGAGTTTAAGCAATTGTTAAAGCGGCGTTCTCGTTCTCTACTGACATCGAACACGCGCGTACAATTTCCTACGTACGATGTACCGGCGGAATCACGAACGCGCGAGGTTAACCGAAAGAGACGGCGTAACGATAACGGCGGTTCAGGAATCGAGGAACGAATCGTAATTAGTCGGTATGGAAACGGGCGGATCGTAGAGGGTGAGCCCGCCGGTCGACGGTGACGGCAATTGCGCGTTTGTAATTAATTAAATAACGATATAATTGGCTCATAGAGCAATTAGTTGATTGATACACGAGACCCCGACGAAGCGGGCGAACGGGCGAAACGGAGAGACGGAGGAAGGGAGAGAGAGCCGCGTACTGCCGGCCGGGCAGTCGACGCGAAGCCGGAGGGAAATTGTTTCACAGAAGTTGCATGCCAGTCAAACGACGGATAGGGGTGTAATTTATTTGTAATTTGCATTCGATTTACGCGCGAAATTTATCGCGTATTCCGTCTGCACCCGGAGCAATAAATTAATCGAATTAAACGGAAGACTACAAAAAGGATCTCGCGGGCAATTAATCTTTCTAAGAATCACCGTACGAACCGAAAGAAACTAACGATCATTGTTCCGCGGCGCTAATAGCCTGAGAAAATACGTTTAATGGAGATCGCCGATAAGCCAAGTGTGAGAGACAGATTCGTAAACGCGAGAAACTCCGCTTAAGCCGTCTCCTATCGCGATTTCTGCACCGACCTTTTTATCTTGATGCCAGGGAATTCTCACCGTGAACCGATGGAACGACAACGTGTAAAATCTGATGTAAGTCATCGAGCGAGATGCCGGTGCGGTTGTTCGCGGCGGAGGCAGGCGGCGCCAACGAATCCTTTGATGCTCCGCCGCATGGTCGCTTTTTCAGGTAGCCACAGACGCATTAGTCACTCTTCTCGTTCTCCGCGCTTGTCCCTCTCCGAGGAGGGAGAGGATGCCGAGAAGAGAGGGAGCGGGTATCCATCTAAATGAGCTGCTCAGAATCGTTAATAGGCGATCCGGCCGCGAACAACGCGTGTCTTCCCGTTCACCTGATCTCTATTCGTTCGAGTGTACATTTAGATGGAGCGTCTATCTACCCGCTAACGGGGAAATTATAAATCACGCGATATCTCGCGATCAGGTCCGATAGCAAACGTGATAGGGGTTGACTCGTTTCATGAAAAACGTAAAAAGTGTTTGATTCGAGGCGCAGCGTCTTCAGGAAATCAAGTATGAAGCCATCAAGCTGGCAGCAAATGAGCGAGCCGGGCTGCACGGAGCGGCACGGCTCGGTGCGGCGGCGGCAGCCGCTGTTTTTCTGCGCGTCCAATCTCGGCGCCAGTCGGAAAGCCAAATCATGGCCTCATTATAAAGTAATTAAAACCCATTACTAATGCTATCCTTTATCGGTGGAAGCAAAGGGCCAGAAGCCGACACAATGAAGCGGCAGTCAGACCCTCGTCTTCTCGCCGCGGCCGTGGCTCGAATCTGGAATCTCGATTTTGGCTGCATAATCCAATAGCAATGCGAAGCACAACAGGACAACCTCGAAGTCGGACCCCTTTTCGATCCGTCAATATCCGTCCTACGATTAACTTCCAATACGATTTTCGCGTGTTTTAATTGAATTTGCACACCGACGGTCAATAAACGGGCAATGTCCGCGACCAGTAGGGGACAAGATTCAATTGAAAGAATTTATGTTTACGTTGCAAAAATTCGAAGTAGAACATATAAGTATATTTTCAACCCGTACGGACAATTTCCAATTTTCGCTAAATTTTTCAAGTTACTCTCTCTCGGCATCTATCGTATAGAAAAACCTGGGAACCTGGGTAAATGCATTAGTATATGAGAATATCTGAGCATACTTTCAACTCGATCGGCCAACTTTTGTACCCCTGTAATACCCCTGTAAATTTTCACGATTGTTTCAAATTGCTGTTTCTCAGGATCTAATGTATAGAAAAATCTGAAACTCTAGATAAATGTTCTACTATATGCGGATAATGTGTGAGCATACTTTCAACCCGATCGGTGAACTTTCAATTTTTGCGAAAATCTGTACCCCTTCAAAATTTGGCAAAAATTGAAAATTCTCAAATCTTAGCGAAACTTCCCTCACACGTTCTACTTGTATAATAATGGAGGTCTCCAAGTTTTCAGACATTTCTATGCACTAGAATCGCAGAAAAAAAAAATATTGAACATCAAATCCTAGGATCTGGCGAAACCGCGGAAACCGCGGAAATTTTCATGAATTTGTTTCTAATATAACCAGTTGGTCGATCGTTTTGGAGATAGACACGCTTATTCTACTCGTTTAGAAGTGCAACTCAGAATTTTTTCATCAAATTTTATCCTCTAGCATCAGAGAAAACAAAGATGACAAAAATCGTGAAAAACCTAAAGGGGTACCCCTTCAAAATTTGGTAAAAATTGAGACCAGCTGTCGATGCAAGGTGGATCGCCTGAATCAGACGCAAAATCAGCTAATCTTTAATTGCCAATAACTAGTTAATGAAGGCCCAAACGCAATTTTGTCACTGCTCATTTTCCTTTCGTTTTGGGCTATAGGATATGATCCTAAAATATTGCCTACCTGTAGATATACGCCCTGCATGTACAAAGAATTCGTTTTGCTGCGCGAATGTCTGATGGAGTTGAAATGGCACTCCACGAAGCGCGATTTCACTTTGGAAAATAACAAGCCTCTTGCGGGTGCCGAATCCGGTAAATAAAAGGGCTGAACTCGGAATTGTAACGCTCCTCTCCGCAAGAAATGCCTTAACGATAACGACGACTCCGTTAAAAACATGTACACCGATAGAACGTGGGCATTACACGAACCGTGTTCTAGGAACTGATTTCTTCAGAAGCAATCATCAGCTTCATGATAATGGCACTCAGTGCATAGATTCAAGATGGAAGTATGATGAAGATTGAAGACGAATCGAGTTATTTTTTAATATGTACAATATTTTTTTGAAGAAATGACTGAAAAATGTAAAAAGATGTACATGGATATCGGCGAGGTTACGGGAATCTGATAATCAGGTTTCCAAAAGCAACGGCCACGATAAAAAGTAGACTCAATGAAATGAGACTATGACGAAGCGGCTGGCGACGAGGCTCCTTCGACTCATTACTCGATTCTCCTCGCTGAACCTACATCGAGTTTCAACAATGGGTTCCAAATTTAAGTCCATGCATCTCTTAATAACGCGCGTTAGAAACCAGTTCGCCGCGATACCGTAGCACTCCTTACACAAATAGATGGAAACGAGAGGAAATCTGACGGCGTGACTAATTCCTCGATCGACGCCGGAGAAAGCGTCGGTTTTGAAAAACTGAACGTTCCTACGGTTTAACCGTGGAGAAGGGAACGAGAAAAATGATAAACAAACAAGTTCATCGATCATTTTAATGACTGGAACGAATTTCGGCGCCTGAGGGTCAGTCGAGATTCGACCAGACGAATTCCGATGTTCTCGAATATTTTTCGAGGAAAAACCGTTGATTCGCAAGCGAACCATCACGCGTCTAATTTTTCTCTGCGCCTCGATTCTCTCTGGTTGTTGGAACGCGCGCCGCGATTAGAGAGGCACGACATTTTCGCGATCTTATCGGTAAAGTTGAGCATCGTTTTTCGCATTCCGACAAAGCCAGCCTGGCGAGAGGTAGAACGATGGGGAAAAGATACAAATTGGGGTCGTGAGAGTAAAGGTCCAATCGAGCGGCCTGAGATCTTATCCTTCTAATGGACAGAAGCCACTGAAGGCAAAATCAAGACTCACTTATTCCAGGATCCACGCGTGAGCCAATCGAACCTCGCTTTAGTAACCACGCTTTCTCCTCGCCCGATTCTCGTAAAAGACGAAAGGCGGGTAATTTGATTCGAGTCTTCCTTTAACGCGCGTCTCATTAGGGTAAAGAGAAATGAAAACTGTCAATGGGCATAATAGTTTCTCGGATAAAGAAATGACTGGTCAAAAGTTCAAACGAGGAAGAGAAGTTCGATTCGATGAATCACACAATAATTTAATCAATTACTTCGTTAGCTACACCGTCCTCTCAAACTGATGACTCACTCGAACGGGCAACGGTGTATCGGACGGTAAACCTGAGCGTTATCGGGTGCCGAGGTACGCGAAGCCGTATTTTCCTAAATTCGCGGATTTCTTTCGAGAGCCGACGCGATACGACGGGCCAGCGTTGGTAAATCATCGCGTATTCTTCTGTCAGATAGAAAAGAGCGAAGCACCGCGGTTTATAGATTTACTCACGCCCCCAGATGCTTGTTTGCGTGGTCGTAACCGTCCGTCGCTAAACATTTATCGTCTCCTTGAACAAAACCTCGATAACGTTATTATTACCATCATGCCCGTACCCGAGGCGTTCCCTAAGTGCTTTTCGCTCCGGAGAGGAGTATCGAAAGTGCTTTTTAAGATGAGATCGCGCCTGGATTCGAGAAGCATCTCCCATTGCATCCGGGATCGTTTGACCGACCGCGGCACATAATGCTGGCAACCGTAAATTGATGGACGTTCGCCAGTGCAGTAATTGAAACTCTCCGACTTAGCAAATGAAATTTTTCACAGCCGATTGGTATTATTATTCCGGGCAATCGTTCCTACGAGATTACAAACCCCGTACGTCCAGCTTCATGCAAATTTTCTAAAATATCCACGATACCCCTTGTTCTCTGCCTCCCCGTTTCGAATAATCACGTATCGCATAGAACTGGAAGCGATCATTATTTTCTTCGTCTGTCAATGAATTTATTCGCGTAGACTTTGCATGTAAAGTAGTACATTGTATCGTAGACTTTGTAAGTAAGATAGCGCACTGTACGTATGGCTCCGAACGTAAGGGCAACATTGTAGCTTTACGCCGGGGAAGCTGCGTCGTCAGCGTGCCGATTTCGTCGGTAAGACAACGGCTCATGGCGTGAGTGAAAGAATGCTCGAATAAATATATACCTTTACACTTGTATCGTGATTCGATGCCAATGAAATTATTAATTCAGATGACAATTGCTCCTTCATTTGTATACGTGAATGTTGAAAAAAAAAATGTGGAACATCTCAGGAATCCAACGGTTTTCTCGAAAGACGCGGAGCACGATAATTTTGAAGTCGAACATCCAGATCTTTTATAGGGACGGTAGAATCGATGCGGCTGGTCCCTCGTAAATTGTACGCGGGTCAGCACGGCATTGTGCCCGGTGATTTACCGGTGCAAGTCCATTAGTCGTAAAGCAATGCTCCTCTCGCCATTGCTAGATGACGGACGATAAGACAAACTGCGTTTCCAGCGTATAATACCTAACAGCCGGGACCCTATCCGCGTGTACGTACGGTACGTAGGAACCACGCGATCGCTGCTGCCAGCTACGGTTCCAACTTCCCTTTCATCGACAGTCGTAGCTCGCTCTCTTTCCCCTCTGATCTCCGTTCCACTCTCCGACGTAATTTACGATGTTGGTCTCGTCATTACGAGCCGAATGCCTCGACCTTCGTTACCGGGGAGAGGCAAGGGTAAAACGGACGAACCTCCCTGTCCGGTAACGCGCATTATACCCCACCTATAATGAGCTATCGCCGACCACGAATCGTCGTAATCGATGGTACCCGCGTTTATTCTCCGGCCAACTGCCTTCCGATTCTCGGCTACCTCGATTTCCGATACCACCGTGCGCGTTTTTACCGCGGACACGCGTATGCATACGCGCGTACACGTGCAATCGATGCGCGACGGAAACCTTCGCAATCTGCGCTAATAGAGACAACAGTCGTAAATAGGGTAAAGGAAATTGCGGTAACGACGTTTAATCCGACGTAGGAGCAGCGCGATTTGCTCACGAGTACTTATCCTACGCGATCGCATTTTTCCGCGGTAGAAAAATTCTAATTAAACCCTCGGCAAATTTTACAGACCGTTTGTTTATCATTTCGACGGACGACGGGTATCCGCAATTATCTCGGCTAAAGGGAGCCGCTGATTTTAATGATAGCTCCCTCGGATAGTCCTCTCGCAGTGAGATTTAAACGTATTTTACGTCGTGACGCGGCAAGAAAACGTACGAGTTCTATCCACCGTTTCGAACGGACACGAGCGCGCAACCGTTCCGCGCGTCGTATCCCCGCTTCTCGGATACAATATTCTCATTACGCACTGTGGAACTCTATTTTTGTTCGAACAAATAATGGTGATTACGCTCGCGGTGGTGGACGATTAAAGACGCAAATGAGGCAGGATACGCTCGGGAGTTTAGCGAGCGCAAAACCGCGGCCGCGGAAAAACTGAACGATACCGGAGCGATGGTACGCGCAATAATTGCCGCTTCGCAAGAAACCTAACGAGACGAACATTAATGCACTCGATGCACGCGCATAGCCTGGCTCGTCGCTACAATTTTATGAGGTTCTGCACGCACCGCGGGATAACGTTCGATGGCTGCGGAACAAGAGCACCGATATCACGATATCAGCGTTCGTATTACCCGTACGAAACGAACACGAGATACACGACTGTCCGTGGTTGTGGGCGGGCCTCTACATAATAAGACTATGATAAACCGTGTCCCGGTAAATGAGATCTATTCCTCTGCGTTACTTATACATACATCCTTCCTGCTCGGTTAATTATACGATCGCGGCGCAGGGAAACAATGACTGCCACGAAACGACGGTTTTATTATTCAGATAGGACGCGTCTGTGTGCGCGCGCGCGGTGTATACGGGAAACATCGAGGTTGCTCTCAACGTCGAAAGGATCATTCTGTCCTCTTTAACCGGAATGTTCAATTTCACATTTAATTTTCTCATTAAACACCGGATGCACCGAGCGCGAAGGGTTGTAAAAGTATCCCAGAATTCTTAAACCGACGATCTCGAAGCTTTAACATCGTTTCGCGCAGCTACAGTGGCATTGTGAATTGTGGCCAACGAGGACACTTACCGGTCTCCATTGTGAGGCTGGGTTTCCGTGACGAGCCGACCAGTTCCGTCGTCATTGTCACGGGTTTTCTCGGTCCCCTCGTTGAAAGGAGTCGTAACTGGGTCGTAACGCAAGTTTCCGTCTTACGATCGTACCTGGACGAAGGAAACATAATAAAATTGTAAAGATACATCGGAGAGGGAATTCTCGTGGGCGTAACGATTCCTATCCCGCGGGAAGTATAGATCACTTTACGAGATGCCGTGAATCGAACAGATTTCACGGTGATTTTTGCCAGTTTTCCGGTTCCGACGCGTTAAACATCGGAGCCTTTTTCGAAAGTGCCGAGGCGTCAATCGCTCTCTACGACTATTAGCGATACACGTGGCTACCTCGGGACAACATCTGCCGGAGGATCTCGGATGGAAAACAACGTGCCTATTTTGCGAACCGATCAGATACCATTGTATCGTTCCCGAGATGATTGTAGTCATTACACGGCGGACGTTGCGCGCCCGATTATTCGGTATCGACCGAAATTCGCTCCCACAAAAACAGATTACAGGACAACCTCGTGTCGAACAGAAGCGATAAACAAACTGAATTTCATACGGTGTTCGTAAAATCGTGGAGCGAAGGAGGTTAGCTCGTGAATAGCACAGCGCGAACTTCAAAGACGGGGACAAGATGCCTCTAAGGGAGCCGGAAGTCTCGTGAAAACGGAGCGCTATTCCTGTCATTCGAGATACTTTTACTAGCACCCTGAAAACCAGCTCCTCCCCCCGTGGCACGTTAATAGGTGATTCTTTGCCTAATAGGGTTGTTCGTTATTCTTCTTTCGGCGGCCCGGCGTTCAATGGAAAGCGCTTATTATTTAGCAACAGGACCATCGGTTCCAGTGGGTGTCAACGGTCATGCCCATCGCACGAGCCTCGATATATTTTTGGGGTGCGCGCGGCTCGAGCCTCTGTTCATTCATACGCGCGTGTCACCGCGTCATCGCGTACACGCGCGTGTCACCGCCAGAGAGGCATCGATCACGAGGCGGTTACAATTGACAAATGTGAAACGGTAAAACAGTTTTTATTTCGGACGCTTACGCGACCCCTGTACTCGACTTTTTATGTAAACCAGGTTCAACGATTTCGCTCGAATTAATAGACATTTTTTTTGTCCGCGAGCTCGGTGAACGCGTGCAGCTGTAACTCACGCCCCCGACACACCTCCGAGCACGCAGAGGGTAACGCGCGTTTTCCAATAACAGTGTATTCGCGCGCTACCCTCTTGATCTTCGGCGCGGCGCGTCGTTTTCGAATCCTACGTACTGACCGATCGAGGAGATCAACTCGGCGTCGACACCAGTTGTCCGAAATAAACAACAAAAAAGCAAACAGATATAAAATCCGATCGCATAATCTCTTGTGCGGCACGGAGGAACCGAGCGTCGAAATGGTATACTTAAAAATTATGACACGTTACGAGAGTTTATCCGAGAAAAGTACGTGACGTTACGCAACCGATCAGTTAATTGCAGAATCGAACGAGAAATATGATTATAATGATCGGGGACGGTGCATAGGAGTTTTCCAAGGGGTGACGTCAGTTCCCTGTTTCTATCTAACGGCGTAGGTAGATTATGAATGGGTGGAGAGCCCTAAGGGTCCGCCTTTCGAGTAAACTACTGCAACTACCAATATCGGTACCAGAACACTACCACCTCCACCGTGGACGGACGTCGCAACAACCCCCGGGGGCAGTAATCTCGCATGGAGATCCGGCTTAAACGATAGGCCCTGTTTCCAGCGCCGCCCTCGTACTCGCGAGACTCTTAATTTCCAAGCAAAACGAGTAGAATGCCGCACCGCGGCCACCACCCTGTCCGAACGCCTTCGCCCGCTTTGGTTTCCACGAAAATACTTTGCGTCCAGCTCCTCCGTCGCCGTTTACCGAAAGAGCCCACCGCGATGCCATATTATTATACGCGGCTCGAATATTTCCATATCGTGCAACTAGGCGAGGTTAATGCTACCATCCTCGAACCTCGAGCCAACCCCCTTTTTTTCGAAGATGGCGCGCCATTAAAACAGAGATTCCCTTTTTCTTTGTTACTCCGATGAAAACGCGATGGTTCCACGATACCACGTATACGACTATCACCGCCCATGCTGCTTAACTCGGTGTATCGCTTTAATCGTCGACGGTGCACGCGAGTACTTTGCTCGATTTCCCCGACGGATTCGATGCGAACGATACGAGATACGAGAGATTTCGTATGTGATGCGCGTTTGTTTTGTTTGGTAATTACCGGCTGAGGTGTGTCAAAAGACGTAACGGAGAGCGATAAGGCTGAACGCCTACGCGCGAAAAAAAGAGAGGCTGCTCGGTTTTACCTAACCGGGGAGAGGGGGCGAAATCACGAGCGAGATCGGGAGAAAGAGAGGCAGAAAACTAGACGGCCATGATGGCTCGATATAGCCTGGAGGAATATAAAACGAGGAGAGATATCATCGCGCCGGTGAGTCGGAATAAAACTATAAACCGGAGGAAACAATTACCCTGACTGCTCGATAGAAGATGCGGCTAATGATAAGTGGTTGCCTGCTCTCGGGCCTTCCATAGTCGCCGTATTGCCTTCGCTCGGATCTCCTGGTACCATTTTCACCGCGCCGAGGAAACCGTCTTAGCCTCTTTCTTTCGTCTCCTCCTTCCTTTCCGTGATCGGCCAGCAAAATCGCTGATTACGATCGTTCATGATCGCGCGATTAATTCTCGTTACTAAAAAATCTCTACGGTGAAATCTCTTCTCGAAATCTCGAAAAAATAAATTTACGTGTAGATGAAATATTCGGATTTAAACTCTTTTCGTTCGTCTTCGATATCGAGAGAAGTTATTTAAGAGTTTTCGAATGATCGCAAAAGGATCGTAGAAGTAAGTAAAGTGAACGAAATCGGTTGGGCAGGGCGAAACATTGTACGTGTTTCAATTTGAACGTCGAACGGCGTGAGGTGCTCACCTTCCCGAAGGGAGTCTTTGCATACGGTCGGTCGTTTTCTTTCGCATGGTGCGGATCACAGTGTTCACAGGAGGCATCTAATTGCAAACCTCTCGCATCTCGCGCTCCCCCATAAACTTAACAACCGGCTTAACGGTTGGCCCAGCCGGTATGCTAAAGAGCGTTTCTACGGCTATTTCGCGAAGTACCCTGTTAAAGACTCCGATGGCCCGTTGTAACGTTTGAACGGTGCAAAAGACTGCGTTTCCGCGCGGACGCGACCCGTTCATCTCGGCCACGCGAAATCGTAAAATCGTTAAATTAATACGCGAAGGGCTCATTAACCGAGAACGGTCCATCGTCCTCGTCGCCGGGCAAACCGAATACCCGAGCAAAGACACCGTCGAGCGCGTCTTTCACGCTGTCCCGCGAACACCGATACCTCTCGTTCCCTGCGTGTCCCAACGTACGTACCCGACGGTATTCGATTTTTTCATCGGTTTGCATGATTCTGATTGGAGCGATCGAGTCAAAGTGGCAGGTTTGGAAGCGGTGCGGACGACGGAGGGCCCGTGATTGTCGGGACATTAGCGTAATGAGAATCCTTGAGCTAAGAAGGGATAAAACGTGGTAGCAGCTACCGCGCGGCTTGTATTCCGGCATGATTAGAGCCCTCGCTGCATTTTCGCCGATATCGTGAGTTCGCGAAATCACTCCTGCAATTTTAATCCGATCTTCCCTCCTGTCCAAAAGGGGGAAAAAGAAATTCCGGCCGAGCGAGCTCGTGCAGCCTGATAACAATGAAATAAAATAAAAGAACGAGCTCGGCTGCCCGATAGGAAATTCGTTTCGTCGATCGACGGCCATACATCTGTCTAACGGTATTCGCGGTATCGAGCTACATTAATCAGGAGCACATACGCGTAGCGATAACGCGCGTGAACGATGAGAATGTTGTACGTATCTCTATACGTTGCTATCAATATGATTTATGACACGACGTAACGATGTACCTCGCGTCACAACGCGCGGGTATGTCACGTTAACAGTGGAATATCGCAATTTCTATATCATTGTATCTTGCCGAGTCTACCTCGTCGTGAATATTTCACGAACCTTCTAAAGACTTCATACGAGGTCTGTCGAACGTTACGCGACTCTAGTGCGCCGTTCCCTTCGGGACATCGATCGATCGGAAAATCGTCGTACACTCGTTCGCGTACTCGCGTTCGACCATTTTCCGATCTCGGTCAATTTCGTACCGCCCGAGCTCGATTCTTATGCACCGAAGCTCATCCGGGCACGGATAATTCGTATTTTAAAATTACTTTTACTCCGATCGATCCACGCTCAGCCGTGATAAAAATAATCTCAGACAGCTATAGAGCGACGGATAAAACCAGGAAGAGGTTGAATCTTTAATTTGATTCCAGACGATAAGCAGTGTCTCGCGAGTGTTTCGCAGCCGTGTTTCCATCCCGGCGGTGGTTGCGTCGAAGTACAAGAATCGACGCGAGCCGCAAACGGCTACCCTCTAATCACGGCCGCGAGTCTGGCTAGAAGTCCGGATGCTAGGAAGCACGTGTTCGAGTGGTTCCGCCAGCAGGTCAGCCAGTATCCTCCACGGGCATTACGTATTCAGTGGCCAGCGCCATTTTGCCTCGACCATTTTTGCCGATCAAATCTTAATTGTTGGCTGGCGGCTGTCTAAGGAGGCGTGGTCCCACCGGTTGGTTCAGTTTCTGCCACGCGATGCACGAACGCATTGGTTTTCTTCCTTTTCCTTTTCTTCTTCCTCCCCTTCTTTTCCTTCTTCTTGCACCGCTCCGCAAAGAGCACGATACACCGCGACTTTCAAATCGTTTTTGATCCGCTCGCTGCTGGTTACTGGCCGATGCCGCGCAACCTGCGCTCCAATCACGCCACGTTGCAACGTTCTGCAGCTTATGCAAAATCGGGGATCGAGCCTCTTCGCGAACGGTCGCCTGTATAATGCCCGTAAAAAGCCATGTTAGACCGGAGAAATCGTAAGATAATCGTCGCCGAGGATCCGCGTCAAGCATGTTCCACGTTTAAATACGTCGCTACACTGTAATTCGCCTAAATTGTAACAGGTTCTTGATCCAGCGTGCATTTCATTGTAACGCGCATATACGAGCAGGCAACTCCCCAGTATGTAATGTTTTTCGAACACCGGATCTCTGGATTGTAAAGTTCAGCGATAGCCTGTTTGCGTTCATTAATTCTAAATAAATTGTTAGTTGAGGAGCGACAGTTAAAAGCGTGTTAAGAAAATCGTTAAAAAGTTTCCCCTCTCGCGCTTATTAATTAATTATAATTATCGCGCGTAACGTAGTAGTCGTAGTAGCCAAGGTTCGCAGCACGTTACGTTGTAATTACGAAAAAGAATGAGCTTATATTTTGTTTTAATTGACAGATAATACCCCGTCGTGTAATCATATAAATCGAGTAAGTATATTAATAAAAAATAAAATATAAAAACTTCCATTCTCATTATTGAAATCGGTACGGTGTGACGTTCGCTGCTCGCTTCGGCGCGACCTGCTGGCAAAAAGAGCCGATGAATGAAACCGCAAGGTATATCAATTAATTTTGTCGGCACGTATCAGATCTCGCGTACCGGACAATTATCGCCAAATTAATATTATGTGCCGCATATTGAGACCGTGAATGGGGAAGCGGCGGGGCACCGCATCGCTGTTAACCTACTCGTCATAATGACACGTATTACTCTGATTGGTAACAATTGGTAACAATTGACGGGCGGAACCGAGCCTCGGAGGTTCCGCTACTTTGCCCGCGTTGTTTACGACCAGAACTTTGAAACGTTAAACCTTAATTGCCTGGCTACATGCTCGAGGAATTATCAAGGCTTATTCCGCGACCCTATACGCAATTAGTTATTACAGATGCGTATAGTGTTGCAATCTGTTTCATCTTCGGCGTAGCTATGTAATTCTAAGCTCTCGAGGAATTAAAAATCAGATGATACTCGCATTAACATTTTCTTTTTTTCCATCTCACTTCCTGCGCGTCCGACGCTCCGTTCCTTAACGAAGATCGACTTTATGAGCGGAGATAAGCCCGTTACAAATTGTTTCTGTGCCACGTTATTTCTATTCGTACGATCTTCCCGCGTGCCCCTGCAATCTTGTCCGAATATGGCGTATGCAAAGGAAGAAGGGAAACGATCGGAGTGTTCCTGAACGATGCAACAACAGCTGGGAAAAGCCGGTGCGGTCATTCCGTAATCCCCCATTTGGCTCGTAAAAACACGAAACGGCGCGACGAACGCAACGTGGAAGCAATATCGCGTTTTACGGCCCCGCGATCCGGCCAATGGATCGTCCTCAAGGTGTATCCTACTTGTTGAAAAGTCGTTGCAACATCGTTACGCCTGAACGTCTTATCCCGTTCCTCCGCAGATTTTATCCCGTCCTTCCGTTGGCATGGAAACAATTAAAATCTCGACTTAACATCGTGTTACCCGTTGGTATTCGATGCATCTCAAGTAGCGAATAATTTCCTTGTTTCCACTTCGTATGCGAATATCAATTGTAGAGCTAATTGATAGCTTTGTACGATACTCTTCCAGGTTGTGCCTTTAAGCACGGATATCAATTAACGCATTGATGTTGATTAAGCCATTCTTAACGGTGATTGCAGTGCGCGTATTATTATACCACGGACGGAATGGATGGAAACAAAAATTTTATGCGCCGCGCTAATTGGTTCTACAGTCGATAGTTTCGATATTATTCCCTCGTAAACGCGAGTCCCGCAAGTTTCTCATTAAACGATCGTTCCTATATTTATTATCCGTCAATGTAAACTCCGTTTTTATATTTTCCACCCTGTTATTCGTCGCTTCATTTACGATCAGTCTCCTATATTTATTTTCGTAGTAAAGCCACTCGGTGTATTTGAGAAGCACCCTACTCCCGAGTAAATGACAGCTCGCGAAGGTGCGTAATATTTGAACAAAGAGTCTCGATGGTCCTTTTGCTCGGTCTCGCTCCTCGATTCTTAAACGGAAACGATAACTTCTATCTGCCAAGATACAGATTCATCTTAATGCCTACATCGTTCAATTAGAAATTTATGGCGTAGTACCGTAGCTAATGAGACTGTTAGATCGTTGTAACTGGCCGGCGATGCGGCGTAATACCTACAAATAAATCTTCCCGCAACGAGCGGCGCATCGGTGCGGCGCGTAGTTCCCGTCTTCGGAATTAGTAAGGCAATCCTTCGATTCGGCGCATATCTAATCTGGCGAAAATTCCTATAATTCGTTGGCCTTTAATACGCTTTTGATCGAAATTGCGGGGCAATAAGAAAAAGGCGGCGGGAAGAGTCTCGATCGTGGCCCGCGCGCTGGCAAGATGCTCCGGTGCACCAGTGACGTCAGCGAGTTTGCGGTTTCCAAATTACAATATCACGAAAACGAGCGGAGCCGTGGACTATGGGCGCTGCGGACCCGAACGGAGAGGGTAGAGGAGAGATCCTTTCCGCCAGCCATGCGCTCGTCGAATAATAGCCTCCTGATTATATGCATTATATGGGCCGTGATTGATACGGTTCGTAATAAAATAATTGAAATAATCACACGTCACAAGGTCGATACAATGTTAGAAATTTGTTCATCGAATGGAACATCACGCGGTATTCCTCGTGTAATTGAAACCACGTAGCCTCGCGTGAATCGTTGTTTCACCGCCGTGATTAACGCTACGTTTTTTTTTTCTTTCTCTTCGTACCAGGTAAATCATAATAGTGGAACGTCAGCGATTTCCATTAATTTCCATGGCGCATAATATGTTATATTGAATCGGCTTGTTTAATAGAACAAAAGGTTGGCTTCGACAATTTGATCCTGATATTACGACGCCACCGGGGTAGACATCAGGACACACACATACCGATGAATTTCTTCTTCTTCTTCTTCTTCTTCTTCTTCTATGTTGAGGCAATCTTAACATTATCCTTCGAATTACGGCTCGCCGGTGATTCATGATGTGCGTTTCCATCGCATACGTCGAATTAAACTCCAATCGAGTACACGTTTCAAACTACATTCTATTCGTATACTTGAATCTAGAGTTACGCGTAATGACGGACTGCAAATGAACTGTTCTCTGTCATTTTCACTGGGAGTTACTTTCAGGAGGTCGCAGTACGCGCCTATACTACTTGCACGGTATCACAGTTTTCGTCGATGGGCGAAACCGCGATTTTAATTAGAAGCATTTCTTCTACTCAATTTCGGACAGGTTTTACATTCGGCAAACGAGCGCTTATTTATGGCTTCCACGAAAACGCAGCGATCAACCGTTTTTGATGGCTCTCTTTTTCTTTCCCACGGATTTAAGGGCACTGCTTCATTTTGTGAAGCTATTCCCAGAATTATAGTGAATTGGCGTGCGAAATAGACGCCCGAGTAGCTGCTCGAATCATCGGAATCAATTATTATAGAATCATCTCGCGGGTATCCCGAACGGATCGATATCGAAATAGCCGTATAGTCACGATGAAAAAGAGGAAGAATTATTGCGTGGCGTATTAAATCGTATTAATATTGCGGTAGCCATAGCAATTTGTATATAGCTCCTGTAATTTGATTTAATTATTTTTCCAATCTCGTATTACTTATTGTCAGCTGATAATACAGCAGCCTGTTTCAAGCCTAGAGACCGGTCGAATATATTATGACCTCACTGTAGTGTGCCGTGTTCGTTTCCTCAGCACGCGTTGTGCAGTGAAATTTCCTTGGAGAACTGAGAAGAATATACAAGGTATTTAATCAACTAACGATTATAAACTTATTTGCGGGGAGAATAGAATTTTCCTGGACTCTCTCATAAATTCCGTAGAGGATAGGGGTAACGTACGTGTATGCAAATATGATGCAATGTTTGTTGCATTGATAGAACAGTATATCTAACCTGAGCATGCGGTCAGATGTCTCTAACGCATTATACCAATCCCAAAAAGCATAGAATTAAAAATTGTTAAAGTTAGTAATCTATAAATAAATAATATTCCTGTTAAAGCGAGGTTAAGTTCCAGTGTGCATTATTCTGTGTCTCTGATTCTAAACCCTACTTCCACGAGGCAGCACTGCGTGACGTACCGAGATTTCGACGCTCCCCCAATAAGCCCCACGCGGTACTACCTACTGGCGGTTAATTCAAAATCGAAATACGTATCGGACGTCGAGTACAATTAATTACCGATCGTATATCGTAATCGAAAAGCTATCGGCGCCGTCGTACGTATCGAAGAAGAATCAATTGATAAAACGCGCACGGTCACAGTCGCGATTACTCGAAGCGGGTGATTCCACGGCGCCAAAGCGACCGTTGAGCAGCATCGCGGGCGGCACCGTTCTCCTCTTCCATTATCGTAATTTGCAAATTTCCTGGACGAGAAGTGGCGTGATTTCGAGTTAAAACCATTCGGGAGGAATGATACCGAGATGATTCGAGCGCGGAACGTTGGAAAGGGAGAGGACGTGGCTAGTCGCGATGAAAGAGGAACGGGCGAGGGGAACGAGCTAAAGGCGACGCGAAAGAGGAAGAGGAGAGTAAATCGCGAAGTCGGTGGCGGATTGGCGGCCTGAGGCGCGGTTGCAGATTCCCGGCGTGATGCCGGTGATTCGCGGCTTTGGTGCCCAGTAATCGTCGGTCCCCTTGACCGACGTGCACCTCCTCCCTCGCATCTTTCCTCGCTGAATCCGCTTTTCGTCTCGCTTCTTCAACCGTCTCCCCTTTATCGTTTCCCTTCTTCTCGGATCCGCGTCGCGTTTTCGTTCACCGTCCTCTCTGCCTTCCGTAGATGTCTCGTACCCGTTTCATCCTTTTGATATGGCGCGGCCCGTTGTACATCGGGTAGGATGAGGACGGAATATAAGAGGGGCAATCTCGCGGTAAATACAGCAATCGCTTGATGTGCCGTCCGCATTAATATAATTAGTCACCCCGAGCGAACGGGCGCGCTTCGAAAGCGACTTCACCCGAGAAGCTGGCCTCGCCTCGATACCCGCTCGAAACATCGCGCGAGCCCGGGGGCAACTACGCGCGCGTTATACGCCGAGGAAACATGGTGGACTGTTAAAGATTCCGAGGGGGTCGGATGAGCCGAGGGCGTGGTCGATCCATTGCTCGGATCATTCTCATTTCTATCCACGCAAACTGATATCCC
>SHCU01000004.1:1137839-1172199 GCA_004307685.1 Ceratina australensis
ATATATGCGTCCATTTTTGCCTGCCGCGGGTCAGTCCATAGAAAAAGATCGTTCGGCGTCCATCGGCATTAGAAAAAATGAACCGATCCTCGTAACAAGAAATTTCGAGGAACTCGGACGTGTCGTCCGATCTGAGATTTGTTCAAATTACGATGTAGGAAAATGTTTGATCGAAGCGAACGCGCTAATAACAGGTAAATTTCTTTTTGTCTCAGAATGGCGCCAAAGAAAGCCGAGGAACCCGAACGCAAACCACTTATTGGCCGTGTGGGTACCAATCTGAAAGTTGGTATAGTAGGCATACCTAACGTAGGGAAATCGACGTTCTTCAACGTTCTCACCAAGAGCCAAGCGGCCGCCGAGAATTTCCCATTTTGCACCATCGATCCGAATGAGAATAAGTATCCAATTTTTTGTTATGCTAGCAGTACACTACCGTCGAGAATCTCTTAGCCTCGTGCCGTCAGCGCTCGGTTTCGAATTGATCTTTTTATCACGAGACTCCAGGGCGGCTCGCGAATTCGGGGACATTCATTTCGACGCGGAAGCGTAATAATTTCGGGACTCGAGCCAAGTCGAGGCAAGCAGGCAGCATTCGCCTCGACGAGATTGTACTGCCGACTTTACTGTTATGCACGCGTATTTAAATATCTAACCTGGCAGGAACTGCGTGTCGTTTGTTCCTAACTTTATATCAATAAATCGCGATAACCTCAAGATGAGTATCTCCGGTACACGATTCGTTGGTTATAAAAATATATCGAACGATGTGCGATGAGAGGTCGCGTCGCGAAATACGCGATAGGCAGAAAGATGCGCGCGAGGAGTTTTACGCGGATACGTCGATTATCACGAAGAAGAGTTTCTTACGATTCATCAAGGGCTATCCTCGCGAAGAATACGTTCCGTCGTGGCCCGAACCTCTCGGATGCGTTTACCCGAAAGCCAACGCTTATTACGCTTTCCACGAGGATACGAACCCGTTGACCAGATTCCCTGCCAGGTGCGAGTCGAGAAAGTACGGCAATATCCAACCGCACTTTGGTCCTCCCGAGGAGCCGTACATAATTCGCGATCCCTATTACGAGATCGAAGCGAGAAAAAAATATCTGGCATGCGAACCGACGTGTTTCGTTGTTCTCGGTAAACCTGATCTAAATACAGCGAAGCTCGCGAGCATGATCGCGAACTCTTGGAACTGCGTACTGATCTCCCCAATGGCACTCGTACACGAGGAGATAGAACGTGGCAGCGAGAGGGGTAAAGCGATCGCGGATATTTTGAGGGCAGGCGAATGCCTGGGTCCGGAGATTATCATGGATCTGGTGATAACTCGAGTCAACAAGAGAGACGTGTTTCACAAGGGATACGTCGTGGAAGGTTTACCACTGATTTCAAATGGGACGCTCGATTACTCGTCGTACCTTAAATCCAACGAGAAATCGACCTCGCAGAAGATCTCTGATAGTCTCATGAAATTTTTTGGTTCGTCCTTTCATAGAATATGCGGCGCAGAGAACGAAAAGGGTCAAAACCTAGCGTCGAGCAAAAAGAAAGTTTGTGCCAGAGAGACAGAGGACACGGGTTGCGCGAAGCGACCGGATTACGAGCGTTTCATCTCCGAGCAGATCGAAGAAATTTTTACGACGTGGCCTAAAAAACCGACGATAATTATTTACGCGATGTGCCCGGACGAAGATGTCGTGAAAAAGCGGGAGCACTTTCGTATAGATCCGATAAATGGTCGTACGGTGGACACCAGTTTGTTAGGGATGAGCAAGAACGTCGAGAATCTGTTTCCTCACGATAAGCTGGGCGATGGGATGAACATTTCGTTCGAATTGTACCAAGAACTGATGAACGAGGAGAGGATATTGGACGAGAACCAGAGAAAGTATCTGCTGAGGCGACCTGCCGACGCGAAATCGAACGTAGAAGCGCAATGCGCGTCGTACAAACGTCACGCGCTGCCGGTCATCGACAGGTGGATCACGTTGCATAATCCGCAGAACGTGATTCGAGTGGATGCTCGGACACCCGTGTCGCTGATGTTTCAAATCGTTATAACGCGTTTACGCACGTTGCCTGTACCACGCGTGATCCTCCCGAAGAGATTCGTGGATCAAGTCACGTTCGAATTCGAGGGCGAGTCACCGGTGGCTACCGTGCCCACAGACGAATTCGAAGAGAAGCCGATAGAAGAAGCGTTTCAAGATTTGGCGAACAGAGAAACCATCTCGCCTCTCTTCCCTTGGCGATTATCAGCATGGAATTTTCTTTGTCCGGTCGAATTAGCCAGGGGAAGAACCGTGGAAGGAGCGGCGAAGCATGCAATTAAATTTATGAACAAAATCTTTTTTCTCTCGTCGGCCGAAGCGGTCGATCTGTTCACGGAGAACCCGAGGACTTTCCTCTTTCCGTTCGCTCCTCGCCCGACTTGCAAGCTCGTAGTGTTCGGACCCAGATACTCCGGCAAATCTGATTTGTGCGAGAAGTTAGCACGGATTTTAAAGGGTACAGTGATAAACGTAAACGAGGTCGGGAAATCTTTGGATGACGCTTACTCGTACGTTTCGTTTTCTCCGAAGTTGGATGAAAATACCAACATGATCGCAAACACTATACAGGATGTACCGAAAGAAGAGTTGGACATTGAAGTGTGGAGAGACGGGGGTTACATCGTGGATGGTATGTATCCCGATGTTGATTGCTGGAAAATACTTGTGGAAAACTCGGAGATCGTCTTCGAGGACGCGATCCTCTTGTTCGACGAGGATCCATACGACTATTTGCTGTCGAAGTGGGAAAAGATTCATCGTGTCAGCGATGGACAAGAAGGAGACTACGAGAATCGGGAAGATGAGGAAGAAATGTACGGATTAATAGAGTATTTGAACCACATTCGAAAATTTGAACTGGATTGGAAAGCGATCGAGGAAAACGTGATGAATACTTGCAAAAATTTGATCGCTTGCAACATCGGCAAAATCGACGACGTGTCGAGCTACGTGATGAGTCAAATCGAGGACCGCTACACGGAGAAAGCTAGAATTATGACCGAGGAAGAGAAGGAGAAAGAAAAGGACCTCGCGGAATATATGTCGATGATCGAGGATACGGAAAATATCGAGGACGAAGAGGAGGAAGAAAGAGAAGGGGAAAAGGAACGAGCGGATACGGATATTAAAGAGGACAACCGCCGCTTCGGTGATACGAATCACTACTGCCCGGTAGCGTTATTGAAGCACAACGTTTTTTGGAGAGGCAAGGAAGAATTCAGTGCAATTTTCATGGACAAGATATATTATCTCTCGAGCGAGCCGGCCCTCGAAGAATTTCTGCGTGGTCCCCAGAAATTGGGGCTACCGTTAAAAAAACCGTTGCCATTGATACCGCCCTTGCGTATCAGCGTGATCGGACCGACGGGAAGCGGGAAAAGCAGATTGTCGGAGGCGTTAGCTCGCGAATACGGCTTAGCTCATGTGGATTACTTCCAATCCTGTGCCATGTACGTCAAGTCTTGCGGACTGCCATTGATCACTCATTTGGATGTCATCGTTTCGCCGGAAGAACTTTCGGAAGAAGTGGAACTGCCAACGGATATGGATGACGAGAGATACAACAGCGATCCCGCCACGGTCCAAACGTTTATTCGTTCGTACTGGAAGGACGGAGGCACTCTTCCGACGAAAATATATCAGGGGTGTGTATTGAAACATTTTAAGGGTCTCTTCGGGCAATCCGGTGTCGTGCTCAACCAATTTCCAAGCTGCTCGCAGGACGTGGAAGTAGCGTTGAAGAATTACTTGGTGCCTGAAGTGATAATAGAACTTCGTTGCGGGAAAGACACGGCGTACGAAAGAATAATCTCCATGTTGCACGAGTCTTGGCAGCATAAGTTGGACGAGAAGAAAGAGGAAGAATCTCTGCGGTACACGACGGAGCTCGAGGAGTACGAGATACAACGAGATACTTGGATCGAACAGATGTTGGAGAAGAATCGATCAAAAAGAAGAGTCGAGGAAGAGGGCGAGATGGACGAATTCGAGGGCGAACAGTTTATGGCGGAATATATGGAAGATCAAGGGGAGGAGGAAATAGTGCTTACAAGATTTGAATTAGAGGAAATATGGTATCGAGATCACGCGCAGCCTGTACTGTTCACCGATTGGGAAACTGCAGAAGCAGCGAGGGAAAGAATGGGCCGAGAGTTAAACGAGAGGTACGACAAGGAATCCGTGAAAGTGGATGCTGTGCGAAATGCCTTGGAGGGTGAATCTACGATGTACATCACTATGGACGGAGAAGATGACCCGAAGGACATTTTTCTGCGAGTTTTGAGAATCCTCGAGCCATATGTCCGTCGGAACGTCGCTACCTTAGAAAAAAACTACACCGTCGACGTTGAAACAGCGGAAACTCTTTTGAATCACGGTTACTATCTATCGAGTTCCTTCGGACGTTGGTGTCCCGTGCAATTATCGCAAAACAAAGTTCCGTTACACATGTTTCTACCGCAGGAAGCCCAGCAAGAGATTCACGCCGTCATCCATCGGCAATTCATTTATTTCTTATCCCACAAAGAAGCGCATTCCGCGTTTTTAAGAAATCCACTTAAGTACCTCGAGGTGGATTCTTGCGCGCCTGTGGTTTCACTGCGTTTAGCCATCATCGGTCCGCCGAAGTGCGGAAAGTCGACTCTCGCGGAACGTTTCGCGAAAAAGTACAATGTGAAAATGATAACGCGAGGAGCTGCTTTACGTCACGTTGCGAAACACTTTGCTTGGACGGAATTCATGCGATCGGCGGAATCTAGTCTTCGATCAGGTCAAATGGTGCCGATGGGATGCGTGCACCGTGCCGTTGAAATGTGCTCCATCGATCCTGCTTCGGTTTCTCAAGGTTTCGTGTTGGACGGTTTCCCCGTAAATCGCGAGGAGTACGAAGCGTTGACTCTCTTAAACATTCAACCCATGGTTATACTTGATCTTAAAGCGGATCTTGGGTTCTGCTTAGAATGTTTATCTCAAAGAGCTGATTACGCGACGAAACCGCCAAACTTTTCTAACAAGTTCTTGACCCATCGTTATACCATTTGGCGAGAAGACTACGAGAACTATCGAGCTTGGTTACAGAAATTTACTCAAAATGTAATTGACATGGATGCGACTATGTGTAGATGGTACGTATGGACCAGAGCCGACGAAGAAGTCTGTTCGAGGTACATGGCGATTAGATCCTACTTCCGCGAAAGCGATTACGAGAAGGTTCACAGTTTAAAATACATGAGCGTCTCGCTCTACGAATTTACGAGGCGACAGAGCCGATTCGAATTTTACTGTCCTTTGTGCTTGTATCTCGACGATATCATGAGATTTTCTGGGCCTCCTCCGGATCACGAAGGAATGGTCCAATTCAAGGAACATTTCTACTGGATTTGCCCGCAACACCTGGAGCAATTTCTACGGAATCCACAGAAATATCTACCACCGATAAACGACAAGTATCTGCCGAAGGACCGTCCTAGGGTCATAACCGAAACGATCGATCCCGAACATCCCTGTTGGACCAGACGTTTACAAATAAGAGGGTTTTGTCTCGTGACTTACGTCGATAATCTACCGGATCGTAGGCTTGTGCCTGGGAAGATAACTTTAGCCGTGATCTATAAATGCAAAGTGTATATATTTTGCACCGAGGAATGTCGGGATAAATTCTTAGCGCAGCCAGATACCTATGCGAAGGTCGATATCAAATTTTTGCGCTCACTGCGACCGGTGAATATGCACAAATTCCCGCATCTCGGTTTCTTGGAGCAAACAGTTGCCCAATTGATAATACGAGCCGTGAATCAGGTCAGTGTGGTTCGACCGAAGCTACCGGGTTTATCGCCATCGGCTACAGCCGCGATTTACATGGGCGTATTCTTGAAAGCTCACAACAAATCTTGCTCGTTAAAAGAAATCGAGGTGTACAGGACGGTCACCAAGAGAATTTCTTGTTTCGAAAAGATTCTCAAGATAGCGACCAGAACGATAAAGAAGCAGCTTAACCCTTCGCTGCACTTGCCCGGATACAAAAGTCTCATTAATCCCGCGTATGGGCTGATAGGACAATTGTCAACTATATCTCGTATATTTTCGCGACCCTCGACTTCCATCGCGTTCCGTCGAACATCGCCGACGCAGATTTTAGTCGACCCGAGCGACGAAGCGTCGGACGACTGAACTTCACATCAACAGCGTTTAAACGTTATTGTAAAATCTTGTTAATAAACAGTTTGTAAATAGATTAATAGCCCATATTTTCGTGGAATCTGTGATTTGATTTCCTGGCGTCTAACTGGGCTTTATTTTTCAGCACGTCGCGTACCTGTGCCCGACGCGAGGTTCGATTATCTGTGCGAGTACTTCAAACCAGCAAGGTAGGTACTTGTTCGTAAATATCGTTTAATCGTTAGCGAGAAATATGTGAAAATATGTATTGTTGGAAAGAAGGCGACGAGAGAGTATCTATTTAGAGATTCACCATCGGCGCTGGGAAACGGCTTGGAATAATCATTGACATTTCCATACTTCTTCGCTTTTATCTGCGCGAGATAGGGACGGGGTCTCGAGGAAGCCCTGGTACGTGATCTGCAATGCAGATTCGACGAAATTCGTCTTACGCGGCACAGTCCATGTTAAAACGCCGACCATTTCTCGTTCGTCCTTTTTACCATATAAAAATGTCATTTAATCGTTTCATTGTATTGTGTTATCTAAATTACGGTTCGAATTAATTTGGTTTGAGGGATGATAGAAACAGGTTCGAGGGAGTTAATTAAAATTTGGTGCTAATCGAGCGTGGCAATGAACGTTTCATTGATACACCACTATACCCGCTGTGGCATGTGCTGGTAACCGTCAATGAAAACCGTGTTTACCGTGGCCGGCATCATCACGCTGTCGCGTTGACACGATGAGATTGAACGCGCAAAGTACCGGAATTATAGGAGGGTTATTCGCAAAATATATTCTCTACCGTCGTTTGATCAATCGCAAACTGCGAGATACGCTAATGAATTATTATCAAGAGGATGATCTATCGAAATTATTTTAAGACACGTGCGGCTGCCTACAATTCGACTAATTTTGAAGGATTAAAACGAGGATCCCGGCGCGAGATCAAAGAGCGGCTCTTTCATTCCGCGTCGCGGTGATCTGGGACACTCTGGTTGGTGACATCGCACGGTCCGACTACTGTCACGTGTCGGATGATTCAACGATCCCTAATGAAAGCCACCTAACGCCACGTCCCCCTTCTTGTTCATTTTACCGACGCCTCGCTTCAAAGGCTAATTGTTTAATGAGGCTACTCGCATTAGCATTTAAATACAGCTCGTTGTCACCGCGAGCGACCCTCGTTTCGATTCTAGACGCGTGCACATGTGCAGTCACAATGTGCCGTAATTCCCGGCCGCGCGGCTACCACCGCTGCCACTTTGAAATTCGGTTGAATATCGTAGCCGGAGAAAAATCTTTACACGCGTTGTTGTGCTTTCAGCAAAGTTCCGGCCTTCTTAAACGTCGTCGACATCGCCGGGTTAGTTAAAGGCGCCGCCGAGGGTCAGGGCCTTGGAAACAATTTCCTATCGCACATCAACGCGTGCGATGGAATTTTTCACCTTGCTCGTAAGTTATTTAGTAGGGGAAACAGACCGAGCGATAACGTACGCTGCCCTGTTGACGAATAAAATCGATTGCGTCAATAGAAAAAATGATTGCACCGCGGCACACGATGAGACCGAAGAATCGGTGTGTCGCTGTTTGTTATTGCACGTGGAATCAGGGATGTGAGTTGACACGTGTTAGCTGACAAGTGCACGCAGACGCGCGTTATGGCTTTTGCGAAATGTTTTCTCGGAACTGTATCGATCCCCTAAAACGGCAGGATTAATTTGGTATTTCGAACGCTTTGAATACAGGAGCGTTCGACGACGACGACGTTACCCACATAGAAGGAGATGTGAATCCCGTGAGGGATCTCGAAATTATTAGCGAGGAATTACGACTTAAAGATATCGAGTTCTTAAATGGGCATCTCGAGAAATTGGAAAAACTTGTGGTGCGAGGAAACGACAAGAAGCTGAAACCTGAATATGTAAGTAGAGATTGTTGCCAGGGGAAGGGCAAAGAGATTTTTATTCCTTTTGGAATTCGATAAAAGCGAAGGAAATCGTGGTAAATGCAGGCATACTGCGGAGCCTGAACGAAATTACCGAGGAAATTAAGAGAGCACGGTCGGTACACTACTTCCTAGAACGAATCAATCGAATTACCCTCTTTCGTGGATTGACCCACGGCAATTTCCGATCTCTCCCTCGTTCTAGACTTTGCAATTTACTAAAACTTTTCGAGAGTTCGAAGCTACCTCCTCGTCTTTCCTCTCTCTCTCTCTCTCTCTCTATTTCTCCTCTCCCTCCCGGTTAAACGAGTGTGCAATCCTCTAATCACAGTTCGATCAGGGAATTATTCCACCCATTGGCGCGTACTTGTACGGTCGGAAGGGTAAAAAATAAAAGGTGAAATACTTTTCTGCTAGGATACCTTATTGAAAGTGAAAGGTATATTGGTGGATGAAAAGAGGCATATCAGGTTTGCCGATTGGAGTGCTACCGACGTAAGTTTAGTACGTTGTCTCGCGAATAAAAGAGTTTGAACGTCAATGTGACACGTGCTATCCGTTTACAGATTGAAGTTCTTAATAAGTATTTGTTCCTCACGTCGAAGCCAGTTATCTACTTAGTTAATTTGTCCGAGAAAGACTACATACGTAAGAAGAATAAATGGTAAGTTTATAAATGTGTATAATAAGAAGCGAGGAATAAAATAAATTATTGGCTGTTATAAAATTCAGGTTAATAAAGATTAAAGAATGGGTTGACAAGAACGATCCTGGAGCTATCTTGATCCCATTCAGCGGAGTGTTTGAGAATAAACTTCTCGACATGAACGAGGCGGAGCGCGCGAAATATTTGGAAGAGAACAAAGTCACAAGGTGAGTCCGATTACGTGTAATTTTCTTACCTCCACTTTTAATACGAACCACACTCGTTCGGAATGAAAGAACTACGTTTATACTTGCAAATGAAACGACTGCCAAATATTATGTTCTACGCGAAAACGTTACTGCTTAGAATACTGAAATTCGTTCATAAAATTCGTGTAGCCTGGCAAAGACCTGAAACCGAAGAAAATCTGGTTCCCACACTTAGCTGTGCGCCAAGTTATCTACTAACAGTAATAATAATGGGGTCTACGGGTTAAACGTTTGGACCAGGTTCGTTCTGGGTTGACCAATAAAAACTGCGTCTTCCTCGGTTTGGCGTATTATATTTTTTACGAACAGCTATTCAAATTCTTGCAAAATTACATAAAAGCTCGGCTTGCCCCATCGGTCGCGCCGGCACAACTAGAGGGATGAGTGGAACGAGGATCAACCGGTTCAGTTGGTTACTGGGTCATTCGTAAACAAAATCAACTTGCACATTTTAAACATTGAACTATAATCCTACGAATTCTTCGAAAATATCTCGTACACGTATCGTAATTGTTTCGAATTAAGGGCGTTGCGAGAAGATATTGTTTAATTGCAGACGACGCGAAAAATATTAAATCGCATTCGGCAATGATACCCATAATTTCGCGTCGGCGCTGCGGTTAGAAATCGAAATTATTTCGGCAATCATTGTTGATCCCTTGAAATGATCGCGCGAGATTGGTCCACGCGGTAATCACAGGGGACAAACGGAAGATTTCTAGAGATACCGCGATTTTATTTCGAGACCGCAGATAACTAAGGCGCCGGAGTAGATCCCCGGATAGAGTCGGAGTGATAAAATTGCGGTATTAAGTCGTTCAGCTTTATGTGTATTCTCTGAAGTCTCGAAGTTCGTCAGACCTACAGAACGGGATGGCCTCCCTCCCTGTACCCTGTCATTAGACGATATTTGGTTCGGGACAATCATATTCCAAAGTCCTGTTTTTCGGGCACCCCTTCCTTGAACTGGAAGTTCGTTATTTTTTTTTCTAATACATCGTACGAAAAAAAATGATCGTTTCAAATTACAAATTGTTTTCAGCGCTCTAGACAAGATTATCGTTCAGGGATACAAAGCGTTACAGTTGCAGTACTTCTTTACAGCGGGACACGATGAAGTCAAGGCATGGACGATTCAGGTAATCGAATCGAATTTGAAAATTAATTTCAGTATCTTTCCCAGAGTCCTACATGGTAACTTTGTTATTTCAGAAAGGTACAAAGGCGCCTCAAGCCGCGGGAAAAATTCACACAGATTTCGAGAAAGGATTTATCATGGCTGAAGTGATGAAGTTCGAAGATTTTAAAAACGAAGGTTCCGAAGCAGCGGTGAAGGTGAGTATTTCAATGATAATCGAGAATGAAATACCTGATCCTACGAGGATTAATAACAACTTGTTTTTTTAACAGGCTGCCGGAAAGTACAGACAACAAGGACGTAATTACGTCGTCGAGGACGGAGATATAATTTTCTTTAAGTTTAACGCCGGTGCCGGGTTAAAGGACGCGAAGAAAAAGTGATGGCGCGTTTTACTCGTATTCTTGCTGGTTCATTTGTACATAAACATGATTGTAATGTTTTGTTGTACGCGTGATATGCATATGAAACGATTGAAATCGCTTTCTGATAAGCCTTAACTTGATTTTCTGTTGATATTGAACGATACGTACCGTCGCTGATAATGATAGCAATACTTTTTATAGCAACAATCGAGTCGTACTCGTACAAGTATTTTTACATGTTCGATTCTGTTATAAAAAGATTACTTATCAAATATTCATTGATTCTTGTGCATTACGATTGGAGTAACGAATACTTGCATTTGGAATATAACTAGGTGTAAATAAACAATAGGAGTTTTATAACGTATAACATCCTCCTTCTATCCAACCGATATAACCACTAAGGATGAAACAAGCACTGTGAAATTAAATGTTCTTTAATGTTTCTTTGTATACATTTGCATATTTATTCTATAAATACATTTATTTTGAAAAAATTTCACTCAACTTCTACTTCCCAAAATGAATTAAACTTTACGCCCATTTGTACATTAATACGTAAAAATTGCAAATTATTGTAACAATCGATAAACTTCAACCGTGTAAAGTAATATTCGGATAAAATATAGAATACCTCAGATCATATATAACTATCTAATTCAATTGTATATAAATTATAACAATTGCGACGAACAAATAAAGAATACTGAATGCAAGAGTAACATACGAGTTACTTTAAATATTTGATAATGACACATCAAAGTTTTACTACTCACCGTCTGCTACTCCTTCAGACTGTTTCCCACCTCAAGAACACAATTACACATGAAAAAGTCAAAACGTAATGTTTTGCATAACCACTCAGTTTCTTACAATTTGCATCGAATTTCCATTGAACTGAAAATTGTTCCCTCCATAGAATCATACTGAAGCATCTGGTGGCCAGTTGAAGCAACGCGTTACGGATACTTCGTCGGTAATATCGAAACTGACATAAGTAAAATAGGCTGTCTGACTACGTATGGGCCGTAGCTACTTCGAATTTCTGCTTCGATTATCTCAAACGTAATACAGCTGGATTTTGTCTGTACATTTATTTATTAAAAATAATTCTGTATATCATAGAAGATTAATAAAAACAACTTGATGAGATTTTTTTACTTTATTTATATATTTATTGATTATGTACTTTATAATCATTTAGATCCTAATCAGCGTTCCCGCAGATTTTGCCAGAGATACCAGCTGCACGTTTTACTTTTCACGGTTTAATTCCTGATTAATTGCGTTTTCATATTCGTGTCGTAACGTTTGCCTTTGACGGGTAGAACTCGTTAAAATATTTAATACAACATTATTGACCAGCTTTCCTGGTTACGCTTATAGCTTGTATCATTCCGTATTAATCTAATAACTATGTACGTGCTGCCAGTCAATCATCAATTATAGCCGGTACGTACGAACGTAAGTTCGCATCGTACCTACGCTAAATTAGTTGAGGAATATCGATTTCGTGTAGCCGCAATAGACATGCGTTCAGCGTTCCATCGCCTTTATACTTAACATGGAACGCCTCGTACGCGGAGCTTATTTCGGCTTTGCATCGAATCCCTCTTCGTGTAAAGACATGTGACACACTGGTGCAACAAATCTTTTGTAAGTATACAATTACTATTCTATCACATATTAGTATGTCGAAATTTCCGTTTCAAGAAGCACATGATTCATTATTCAACTTCATTTTGGATTTGTTTAAAACACTTAAATTTCTAGTATCTCGCGTGCACATGTATTCGCCGAAGAAATTTGGGAATAAAATAATTATTTACGAACGTAATTAAAATTGCTTCAGTCATATCTATTAAAAACTATTACTTTTTATCCTTGCCGGCACTATTCAAATATACTCATTACTGTTTACACTAAATATGTATCTAAATAATTGTGATACAACGATGACAACTTGCAATTTAATAAAGTAATGTTTAATTACTCAATTAGTTCAATTTTCTAATTCAGTTGCGCTGTATATCCCGCCAAATAGAAGCACATTCGCAAAACATACATATTGATCAATGTCAAGGTCTTAAACTTTCCACGGTTCTTTACACCACATTCCTTTCATACCTTCTCGAAAACACTTTTACCACGTATGTTCTCGCGTGTTCATTAATAAAAAATTTTTGCTCTTGAAACGAAGCAAAACTGCACGACATTCTACTTGTACTTTATACAGATCAGTATAACTTTTAGTTAAAAAGACGAAGAGAATGAAGTACTTATATTTAATTGTTATTAATGATCCTCTTTATAATTGCAGTGTTATTTATTGTTGACATAAATGATACGTAAAACGGACAGTTACAAAGAACTGATAATCACACAAGGATGACGACTGAAATAAGAGAAGTGCAAGTCCTGCAAACGTTAACTTGTCACACCAGCGATGTAACGAGCGTTGATTTCGCTGGTGATTGTGTCCTAATAACTGGATCGGGGTAAGAAATTGATAAAAGATCCAATTTTATTCATGTACTATTTTTTAAAAGAGGGACATAAATAATTACTTTATTATATTCTTCAGAGATAAACGTATCAGAGTCTGGCAATGGAAGGCAGGCGAGGGATACGTGGAAGCACACTTTTCCCCGTTGCAAGGGCACAAGTACGGTGTCACGTCGGTTAAAGTAAGCCCACAATCAACGATGTTAGCGTCAGCTAGTATAGACGGCACGACGTTACTTTGGAATTTAAGGGTAAGTACGAGCACGAGCGTAGTAGGCACCAATTTCCAATAAAAGAATGCTAATCGTTAATAAATCTCTAATATACTTTTAAGACAGGAGCAAAAATTCATACGATGGTCCAAGTGGGCGGTGAAGCTGTGAGAGTATGCAGATTCTCGCCAGACTCGACTTTGCTCGTGACTGCTGGTGACAACGGGCAAGTTTGCCTTTGGGATTTGATTCGACGAAATTTAATCAGGCAAGAATAGAATCTACCGTAACGTGTAAGTCCTTAAAAGTTATACGTGCTGTACGATAGCTGCGTGATCGATTTCTCGTCTCGATTGATTATAAGAAATGCCAATTGTATTCTATTTCATTACATTATAACGTAACGATATCACTGCCCGCGTTTAGATGCTTTCAAAAGCACGACGGTGCCGTGCAGAGCGTGTGTTTCTCGCCGGATTCCAGTTGGTTAATTACGAGTTGCACTTTCGGTGTGTTAAAATTATTTTCGATCGCTGATATCGTCGACTCGTGCATTCCCGATAGCCAAGCGATCACTGCGTTAGCTTCGATGGACGATGCCCATGATCTAGGCGTCGTGTCCTGCGACTTTTCAAATTCTCAAGAGATCACAAGTACGTAAAAAAACAGTTTGCCAATTCGAATTCACAATCTGGTATACGATAAATGCTTCTGCGACACGACAGTTATTTTGTCTGTCGGAATTACTGCGTACACGATTGATGATACTTATCCACGAGTTAATTATTGAGATACATGAGAACGCACGATTCATACTTAGGTAACGAACCGTTCACGAAATTGTATCAACTGGTTACTTGCGGTAACGATCATAACGTTAAATTGTGGGAAGTAACTGTGATACAATCGAAATGTGATACGTCACCATCCACTGCCAAAATAAGCCTGAGCAGAGTCATGGAGAAGCACAGTAGTGCCTTAACTTGTGTTCGTTTTGCCACAAACGGATTGTACATCGCTAGTAGCAGCCTCGACAAAACGGCGGTGATCTGGGAAACGGTACTGAACAAAATCACGCAATAAGATATGCACACTAGCGTGTATGTACGTATCGGTACGCGTAGTGATATGCTTTTCAATGAACTTTACGAAAGAGTTTGCGTGACAATTTTCATAATTGTGCACTCGAGATTTTTCATTGCACATCTTGATGTCGTTATTCACCGGTACCGAGTGTAGTTCATTTCTATAATGATAGCTAAACGTTGAATCTGATCGTCGCTATTTCCTTCAGGCTTCCGGAAGAGTAATCGCGATAATTCCGGGCCATAACAGATATGTCGCGTGCTGCGCGTTCTCCAGAGACGGAAACTTATTAGCGACAGGTAAGCTCCGAATTTTCTTGAATTTACAAATACTTCTAACACGCGTTTCTGATGTGCCTATGTATTTCAGGTTCCAATGACAAATCGGTGATTATCTCGGACCTTACGGGAAGCTTGAGCCGCGATTCGGAACTTGCGCGACGATTTGTGCCTGCCTTGTTCTTTGACGATGCCGAACAGGTACGCTTACATTTGTCTTCAGTTGCAAAAGCAAGTACAGATAATTGTTAAAATGAAATTGAATATTTCTGCAGAGTGCTGCATATGAACAAAACGTAATGAAATACGCGGAAACATCTCTCAACGATGTACAATTAATTCAAAGATTAGAAGACCATACCGGCGTCGTGAATAGCGTGGCTTTCTACGGAAATCACTTGATTGCCTCTGGATCTGGGTTAGTTATGTCGCATTAAGCGTGCCACTTGTTTTCTTAACACCACGCGGATTTATAGTATCGTTCATTTTTTAACGACAACGGAATATTTATTTTTAGAGACAAATTAGTACGAGTTTGGAATATTGAAGTTGAGGAAGAAGAAACAGAAACAAGTTTGAGGTTTCAAGAGAAATCGTTCAGTCCACTGGATGGTCATAAATACAGTATCAATCATGTGGAATTCAGCCCGTGTGGTCGAATGCTTGCTTCTTGTTCGTTAGACGGCACGACTATCATTTGGGATACAGAGGTAACGTCCAGCGGTACTAGTTAACTTAATTTTGAACACGATGACATTTTATGGATAATTTATTTCTAGAATGGCTCTCAAGCAAAATCATCTTTCGTGAATTTGGGTTCTGGTATTCGTGTCTGCCGATGGTCACCGGATGGCACAAAGATTGCTACTGCTGGAGATGACGAACGAACGACGTTGTGGAACGTGGATAATATGGAGGAAATTTGGTACTTGAGATTTGCAACTATAGCTCGGTATTATTAAGCTTTTGCAAACGTCTGTACTTTTATATTTATTACAGTGTTTTAAGGGGCCACTCCGATGCGGTGAACGCGATCGCTTTCACTCACGATTCTCGTTACTTGGTGACTGGCTGCAACGAAGGGACCTGGAGATTATTCGACACCAACGACGATAAATCTTGTACAGCATTAATGACTTGCGAGGAAGCTCACGACTTGGGAGTTCAAGGGTGCGACTTCAGTCCAACGTCAAACTTCAACGGTAAGCACGAATCAATATTGTAACGCATATCTGCCTGTTTGGTAGTTTCGTTTCATACATTGCGAATTGCACAGGAAAATGGGAAAATACTAGCAACGCAAGCCAATCTTACCTCCTTGCAACTGGTGGGAACGACTCGTTGGTTAAACTGTGGCGAATAACAATTTTAAAGGAGAGCGAAATCGTGACAGGCGGAAGTAGCAGCAACGACATGCGATACGAGGAAAAGAGATCGTTAGCTGGACATGGCGGGAACGTAACTTGCGTACGATTCTCTCCAAAGCAAAATGAGATTTTAGGTAGCGTAGCTACCGACAGGACAGCACGCATATGGAGCGTAGTAAGTCAAGTTTATCTCTCCCTCTATGTTTAGTCTGAACCCAAATATAAAATATGAGTAAATAAATGACGCATAAAAAATATTTAAGTATACTGGAACATGCTTGTACGTGCTAGAAGAGCACGAGAGTCTTGTAACAAGTTGCGCTTTCTCAGAAGACACATCGCTTTTCATAACAGGTAGTACAGGACAACTACTAATCAGTTCTCAGTAATTGACAATAATTACGAATGGTTTGTAGGTGGTCTAGACAAAACCGTTCTAGTGTGGAAAATACCGCAGCAGATAATTTCACAGAACGTGCTGATGAACAATCTAAAGCATAATAGGAAAAAGGTAAGGTATACACGTGTCACACGATATTACACGACGTTACATCTTTTATTAATGCGTTCAATTATTAACATGCAAGGTTGCGGACTGGAAGGTCGACGATATTGTGAAATGGATAGACGAAATAGGACTGTCAATTTTAACGAGGAAAGTTTATGCGGCTTCTTTGACGGGGAGACAGTTGCTTACCATGTCGGAAGATAAATTAATCAATAAGTTACAAATAGAAGATGACGATGAGGTATATCGCGTCGTATTATACAATCGTTTCCCAAATCTCCTTCGTTTCTCCTAACTGTCACTTTTTAGACAACGGAAACCCTCAAAACGCAATTATATTGGTTGAAGCGTGAGGACAGTAACACGGTAGAAATCGCCATAGACGATACCGAAATACCTCACGAGTTTTTATGCCCCATTACGCATGAAATAATGAGAGAACCGGTGCAATGTTCTGGTAAGCGATACGAAAATAAATCACGATAAAGATGTAAAGTTCGATCAATGATCTCATACTCTCTTTTAGATGGATTTACGTACGAGAAGGCAGCTATAAACGAATGGTTTCTGTGTGGAAAATATACCAGTCCGATGACGAATAAACCTCTTCAAGATACTTCGTTCTCTCCAAATATCACATTGAGAAATGCGATATACACTTTTCTCCACGGCAACCGACCACAGTCTTAGGAGTTTATCCTCTTTTATTACATTAAATCTTCACTTTTTCATGATTGCAATGAACACGAATTTTAATTTTATGAAAGTACAAAGAGAAGTTTGTGAACGTTTTGTATATATCTACTAATAAATGTGTTGATTATAAACAAATATGAGAATTGCATTAACCTCTGGTTCTCTCATGTTTAAAAATTTGTAGTACGTCAAAAAACAAATCTCTTTTGTACTAAAACTTGTAAAACTAAACGCGCATAAAATCAATAATAGAGCCAATCTTTTTACCCATTGATAGTAACATAAATCATCGTTGATATCAGGAATTGGTAACAATTGTATGTAACTGAATTTACTGATGTGAAAGAAAAATCATTTGCTTTCCGTTTCGTTAACTTGTTAAACTTGTTAAACCTCTATCGACTGAAAACAAAATTTAATTGGAAATAAAAATGAAGTTTGACGAAACAGCTTGACAGGATCACAAACACAAATTGTTCGCAGTCGTTTTATTTAAATATGACAAACAAGGAATTCGGAAACAAACAGTTTAGACAGCTTTGGATCCTCGTGTTCATTCGAATTGCTGTTTTATTAAGTATGTATATTCTTCTCAAGACGATTCTATTAGATAAAGACTTAACGCTAAAGCTTAATTCGAGCTAGAAAATGCGATTTCATAAGTGTTCTATGTACAGTATGATATAAGTCCTTCTGTGATCTAAACACATATAATCGTAGACACATTAATTTACGTGTATAAACCTTGACGTATCTAACAAGATCATATCTTTCTTTCTTTATCTCCTTTTTAAGCATATACAAACGATGTCAGTCTTATACAAAGAAAGTACAGTGAAAATGATAACTCTCGTTACTTACAATTATTACGACTACTTATAAATCGATAAATTGCTATACCACGGTGACCTTTTTTTCTGTTGAAAAAAAGGATCGATAAAACGGTTCAGAGATTGGTTTGTTTCTTTTAGTAACACATTTAATTTCTTCGGTAAAATCGGTACATTTTTACAAGGCAACTTATTATACAATACTTAATAAAATAATCCAGACGATAATGGATCTAAAAACTGTTCACTGTTCTAACAAACAGTTCGGGTTCGCGGTCTTTTTAGAACTTCCTCGTTTTCATAGGGCACAGGATAATACTGAACTATTTGAAATCGTTCGGGTGGAACCCGAACGCGTTTCCTGTATACATAAATCGTTTTATTAAAAAATAGATTTTCATACGCTTTGATAATAAGCCAAAGAATCCGTTTCGACTCGACTACATACATACGTGAAAATTTTGAGTGAACACGTGCAAACGAAAAAATTTCATGTATTTTATATCATGAATTTCATGTATAAATCGTGTTTTAAATTCACCGATCCGTGTTAACAATCGCAATTACAATCGCGTCTAAGCTTAAGAACCTGTAAGAAAATAGGTAAAGCGAACGAGAAAAACATTTATTCGGCACTGTTCACTCGATCCTATTTTAGTTGTTCCTTCTATCCTATTCTGATATGATCGCGTTGGTTCGTCACACGTATGTACCTCGTAAAAGACGAACGCGTCAGAAATTGTCGACCCATTGACAAGGGAAAGAAAATTCTACAAAGGTATTTTAGACCTCGCGATGTATCACGTACTTGAGAACGTGAATGATCGACGAACTAGAATGATAATACGCTAAATCCCGTCGTTCCTATACTTGTACAAAAAATTTCAAACAATCGTGCTCCTTTGTTCTTTACAAGACTTATCCGAAATATATAACAAACATAACAGAAAACATTTAAACCTGTACAATATAGAATATTCGCGAGATAACATCGGCTACTGTACAAAAGAACGTTTGAACGGGAAAAAAGAAAAACAAACTACGATCTTCCTGCCTTCGTGAATCGAAGAAGTTTCGTGTCCACTCGAAATCGATTCATCTTTACATTTCCATATCGCGACACAATCAATCATGATGCGATAAAACGAGAAAGTGTCTTTTTCTCCGAGCAGTCGGCTCGTCAAAATTGCCATTGCCATCATTTCTTTTCTTTTCTTTTTTTTTTTGTTGCGAAATTCGAGATGTCAAAAGTAAAAATTAAATGCAGCCGGGATACGCACAATACGCGGTTTATGTATGCATGTGTGAATGTGTACGCGCATACGCTTTTATGTATCTGTTGCGTGTTGTGTTTGTATACTTATATAGATTTGTATTTATATATATAGACTTTTATATACCACACTATCGATGAACTCATTCATTCGCAAAGTGACGCAGTATTCGCAAATCCCTAATGCCTCGACGAGTTTCTTCTTCTTTTTACCAACTATTTACAGGAGAGTCTTTCTATATTATAACGAGTCCATAATCCATTATACACAATACATGTAGACTTAGATTAGTAATAGTAGCGATACGTGAAAGCGAGCTCAAAACGGTACCAGCCGTGCGTGATTTCCTGTTTCTCTTATTTTTCTTTGACTTCCTATTCCGTGAAGATTTTTCCGTTTAGCCTATTTCCTTCGCTGTCCAATTTTTAATAACACACATAATTTGAGTACACGCATCCACATAGATGTTTGTCGCTTGTTCTCTTCCCTTCGCCGATGAAATTTTAATCATTTGCAAACGAGGAAATAACATTGAATGGAAATCATCGTATGGGAAGTCAATATGGAATAACGCGAGGAAAACTTAAGATTCTACAAGCTACGTGCCGTACGCGGAATGGATCAAGTATCTAACATTCAGGAATGAAAAAATGGTCTGATAAGATTGCAAGTATATTTAATAATACTTGAAGCGCATGATCCATGTTAAAAGAGAGAAAGAACTTGAACAGTAAGAGTAAGGAGTAAGTAGAAGAGCGACTCGATGCTTAATATAACTATTAAAAGTCGCGATAAATATAGATTTCCTAAATGAATATATTCTCAACGGAAATAAGATGTACAAATGTCAGAGACGACGTCGACCGACGCGCCTCAAATGACTCGGCTTACCGACTAGTATTGTCGAATATTAAAGAAAAGACAATCGACGTTTCGCTATTCCTTCGAGCATCATCGCCGGGCCGCAGCGCGGGAAGAGTCTCTTCGACGAGCAATTAATTAATTAATTAATTAATTACCCTGACAATTAACGGAGTCCCGATCTCTAAATTTATCTACATACATACGTTCCCGGGAACGAATTAATTTACAAAAATATTACAAACAAACCGTGTACATACGTGTCTACGGGTACGAACGGAACAATATCACACACGATTGCCCCCTCCGATCGCTGCGGCGCGCCGCGATTCAGAAACCGGCTCGCACCATTTTTCATCTACTGATCATCGAAAATAACGAATAAGTTTCATCCTGTACCGACTTGAGCACGCTTTCGATTCTAAACTCACGTGTAAGTGTGTGTGTGTGTGTGTGTGTGAATGATTGTGTATCAGGGGCTCGAAGATCGACGAGTAACGGCCCCCCACCCACGATTATCTCTCGTTCGATTTTCTCTGTTTGGACGCGATGGTTCTATCCGATCGGACGCAGTCCCACTGTCTAAAAATTCGGAACCGAATCTTGATCACGCGAACACAGGGAGCGGTAGGGGTGAAAGGGACGGGGGTTCAGGATTCGTTGGATGGAGAACGGAGAACAGGGCCATCGACATCTAATTTGTTTATAATTTTCGAGATACGTATACGTATTAATATATGTATATGCATATGCGTACATAGTTAATTTAGTTTATTTATAAGTGCGTTCGTGGCATCCGCTTTCATTATATTCTCGATTCTGAATTATCCTCGATCCCGTTTCGATCCTTCCTTACCATCACGTGTCTCTAGATATACGTATTTTACCTCGGCTCTTCAAAGTTTCGAAGGACTGTTAAAAGTGGAAAAGTTTTACATCGAAACGATAAAAAACGGTTCGGTAAGCGCGTGCACGTTCTATCTCGATACACGCATATCGTCGACGTCTATGACCGACACTACTTACGATTAATTTTTTCCCTAAACTATACAGTGATTAGCATCGAAGCAGCGAACGGGTACGCAGGGATCGCGGCCGTGTTTCATACGCGGACACGTTTCCTTAAGCTTAAGTTGTCTGATATAAAGAAAGGGTCAGAGCCCCTTTCGGAATCACGTCGAAGACCGTTTTTGATCCGTCAACATTTCTAATTACCACGATATATTTAAGACTAAAGCGTCAGTCAGTCCCTCGTAGCCAGAACCTCCCCGGTACCCAGAACTCTGCTATCACCACAGTTTCGTTATTCATACCTTAAAGATAGTTCCAGCCTTCTTCGAGTCCATATCATTCGCACCTCTCGGGCTCTGCGTGTTTCATTGATCGCGACGTTCTTTTCGTTACCAAAAAGGGTGCGGAAAATTTGGAAAAATTGGCTTCAGCCAGAATAAAATTAGGCACAATTTATCTTTTAAATGAAAGACTACGAATAACCTAATGATTCGTTCAATAAATTGGTCCAATACCCATTGACACGATTATCACACGCAGAACGCATTCACGCTCAAACACGTAGCCGTACACGCGCGTACCATCACGATACTGGAAGCAGGAAACGAATCACGAAAACGAGGATGCGAAACAGCGTGTCATTTATCCTGGCACTTTTCTATGATAATCCCCTTTATCATTACTCTCGTCGAAACGCTACGAACGATCGCGGATGCAACTCGTTTCTCCCTTCTTCGATTTTACTCGCTAATTCAATGTACACGAAAGAGAAAGAGAGTAGAGAGTTATGTATATATATGTATATATTTTTATATATATATATAGAGAGATATAATCACGGTTCCGAAACGAAACAGAATTGATTGAACGGAAAATACATCGTTGTTCGCAATTGCTTGAGTAAGGATATGAATCGAAGGATCGCGCCGACTATATCACGATATTCACCGATACTCTTCGACGTTTCGTCGCGATCGATCACGCACAACGTTACATCCTTCTTCGCCTTTTTTTCGTATTCCTCTCTCTCTCTCTCTTGGCTTTAACTTTAGAAGCCGTCCGATAAAACGTATCACGGCTTTGGATATGATAAATGGGGTTTTCTTACGAAGCTGGAGTGGAGGGCAGGGTGGTCCTAGGGGCCTTCATCGTCTTCTTCGTGTCTTCCTTTCCTTATTCTCTCCTCGTTTTCTCGCTTCCTCCTCTTCCATCCCTTCGCCAATCTTCGTTACTCTTTGTATTCTTTTAATCTGTCCTCTGTACTCTACCTCTCTGGTTCACGTTAACTACGGACGAGGAAGAGAAGCTTCTCGTTCTATTCCTTCTTCTTCTTCTTCTTCTCGTTCTCCCATCACGACCGGACAACGACGCGATAGCTCGAACCTATTCGCTTCTCGAAGAACTAAAATACTACGCCTCGATCTGATCCTCTGAGGTCATTATGTCCGGCGCCATCGACAGGTCCTCGGCCATGTCTTCGTCCTGACCCGAGTCGTGCCCGTGGCTCTCCGGATACTCCCTCTCGTCCACCTGATCATCTTCACCCTCTTGCTCCGCCGGCGCGTCGACCAGTTCCCGCTTTATTAATCTCGTTAGTTTACCACCCTCCGGGCTCTGGCCCTCCTGTTTTATGTGCACGGCTGGTTCATCCAACGGTGACCTGTCGAGTTTGCGGACACTCTGACGAATGATCTCCCATGTACGATGTTAACATACATAAATTAGTTAATGCAAGAGTTGATCGTTCGAGTCGATTAACATTTTCGAATGAAACAATTGTAATTAGACGCAACGGCGTATAATGCTCACTTACATCAAATCACTATGGGTCAACACGTGCTCCTTGTCGGGACTCGTCGTCGTCGATGTGCACATCGAGTTGTTTAGAAATCCCATGTTAGAATCACCGAGCGCCGCCTGGAAATACTCAAATTTCATTAAACGGTTAGTCACGCATATTCCATCCCTGCAGTCGGTCTAAAACGAAATCAGTTTTTTTATTTTTCAAGGCGAACAAATGCTTGGCTTGTAAACAGTTACCTGGAGATTGGCGTTCAACGCGTCACCGTACATGGTCGGGCTGTGATTCATGGTTGGACTCTTTGACGGGACACCCCTACATATCGAGAGAGAAAAAGTCTATTAGTAATCACCGAGATTCGGATAATTAATAATTTCCTGGAAAGAAACGCGTGTATATAAGCTCTTAGAAAATTTTTTTAGTTTGTGTTCATGTCGGAGTGGAATAAATTTTCATGAATTCAAAGGCTTCGGATTCGAAGGGCTTCGGGCAGTGGTAGCGGATAGGCAGGGGTAGAACTTGTGTGTATAATGTGTGCACGTGTGTTTTTTTTGAGTTCCAATATGTAAAGGTATAATAGATAGAGAAAGATAGATAGATAGAGAATGTAAAGTGATAGAGATAGACAGAGAGAGAGATAGATAGATAGAGAGAGAATATGAAAAAATGTATATACGTATATAATATATTAAAAAAGTGATAAACAAGAGTAGAAAAAGAGAGTTCGAAAACTCTTACCCATTTACCAGTTTCACTTGTCACTCGTCCAACATCCGTTCGGTTGAGATTGAGCGAGATTAAGATCGAAAAAATTTAGATAAAAAGTGTGAAAAAAGAGCGCTCCCGTTTCGTTAATCTCTTTGCCGTTAAACTGGATTTTATCGAGTCGATAATTTTTACTTTTCGAAACGACGTCGTTCCTTATAAACGGTTCCGAGGCTTACCTGTGCCTTACCCCCATACCGGTTTCCAAAAATCCTTTAAAATGCTTTGGTATCGAATGCCGACCGTCATGTATACTTTTCCCAAACGACAAGCGTCGGATGGAAACGTTATTCTCTTGCAAGCGATGAGGTTCAAGGAATGCGTTTTGAAACGCATTCGACAAGCGCATATTTTTTTATCTCGAAACGACGATTGCAAGAGACGATTGCTCGCATGCGAAGAAAAAATATAAGAATAAAAAATTTGACGCTCAGAACCGTTTATCAAGTGACTAAGAGCGCTTTCGTTAGATAGAAGAAGATAGAGAGAAAAGATAGAGGAAGAGAGAAAGTAGATAGACAGGGAGAGAGACGTAGACAGTGAGTCAGTGTGAGAGAGAGAGAGAGAGTCGAAAAGTTTGAGAGAGTATATATAAAAGAGGGAAATATATAAAAAATGTTAAAACCGTTTAAAAAGATGATTGATAAAAGTAGAGAAAAATTACCGGAGGTTGCAAAGTTAGTACGTTAAACAGTGAGGTACCTGAGTTAGAAGAGAGTGGTCGTAGAGAGCGATGATTGGAGAGTTCCGTATCATCCGAGATATATTTCTTATTTTGCAGTTTGTGACGCTTAATTTACACAATTTACACATGCGCGAGTAGCCCTGACACGCATTACCAGTCACACCGAAAACCATTCTCACGTTGAAAAAGCGTACTAAAGGCGAACAGAAACAGAGAAAGCGATGAACGCTGTAAGAGAGAGTGAGAGATAGCAAGAGGGACAGAGAAAAAGAACTGAACACATACTTCAACAACGCCTTCTCTCATTAGACGCTATTCTTTAACAAAAAAAAAAGAAGAGTTCGCAAAAGCTTCCTTCTGCAAACTATCGTTAACTCTTTTTATTGTTTACTCTTTCTATTGCTACGCTACAGCCTGCTTCTTTTAAAACAGCGAAACAAAAGGAAATAAACGGAAGCAAAATGATGCGGCTTGGTCCACGCGCAATCGTCATGAACGAACGATGTAAAGAAAGAAAAAAGAAAAGAAAAAACTGAAACCATAGCAAATGCGCATCGGAAACCAGGCTCGTACAGCGAAACAGAAGAAAGAAAAGAATTCGAAAATGAAGAGTAACAAAACGTTTGACCACGCAAACACTTCCACATTCTCCCAAGACACTGCAAACGCCACTACGTAAGCACCATACAATTATAAGCACAGTGTTTTTCTTTCAGTGGTAAAGGATAGTCTTATACGGGGATATTTTATTTCTCTTTTTTTTCTGTATCATTTTTAGTTTCCAATTCTTTTTTTTTCTTAATTTATATAGGAACGAGTAGATTAGGATCCTTGATTATCCATGCGAGCAACCACTAAACACATCAGGGATCCTGCAGCACGGACCAATCGTCCTGTGGCTGGGCTCCTGCAGGATCGTCCAGGATTTAAGCTCTCTCGGGTGTGCTAGAGCCTCGGGCTACGGTACTAGTGAGACGTACTAGGGGTACTATATAAGGGCTGTTTTGGACGTCACAAGCAGAGGTGCGCAGATTTAACCGTTAATAAGCTCGAGCGCGTAAATTTTAATTGGACGGAATCCTCTGTTCTCTCGCGTTCACATCGGATTCGCTGACATTTTTTTTGCTTCCGTTTCGTTCGGATTAAATTAACCAGGCAATGAAAATATTCGCGAATTTACAACGCGCACCTCTGGCGAAGATTTCAGGGAGGTCGAAGAGGTTCTACTTCGTTTGGTACAGGAACAGGTTCGTCAAAGGGACTCGAGGCAGGCATGATGCGGAAATTCGTTTCCTGGGAATCGGATAAACTCCGTAGAGCCACTTTCCTGCTGCCTTGGAAGTCACTGACAAAACGTCGGAAACGAATTTAAATTTTACCGTGTTCCACGGAACGCGCGGTGTCCAGTAAGTAGTACGAGTCGCGTTGAATCCGACGTAACGCGTAACGTATTGAAAAACCGCTACGATAATGTTGAACGCCACGTTGGTACGGTTTTCGTCAGCGAGATGAGCGAGATCTCTTTTGCGAGAGCGAACAGCGATGGAAGGTGAATGATTATTTTGTTTTTCGCGATCGAACGACAAAGGCAGCAGGTTCGAGAGGGCGTTTAGTGGTTCGTTTAAGGACAGCGACCAAGCGAGAACTCGCCGGTCGCCGCTTAACGAGAGAATACCGCGGTAAGGTCAGAACGTCGCGCCAGCCAGCCAGCAGAATTCTAAAAAGTGGTAGTGCTTACTGTGCGGAGAGGTGGGGTGGAGTGGGTGATGGGGTTGGGTCATATTTCCTGGGGCGGCCGCGGGACAGATGCCGCCGCTTTACGAACTCGGCGTCGTCCACCATCCAGAATGACCCGAAGTCGTCCTCATAGCGCACAAAACACTTGTGCAATGATAGATTGGTGCGGATCGCGTTCTGTATACACAGACAAGACCACCAAGAAATAGAGAAAAAGAGAGTAAAAAAGATAAAGGTTGTTTCGCTGCTTGTTGTTGAAACGTTTACTTCTATTTTCCTTTTCTAGCTTTCTCCTTTCTTTTAAATGTCCGGCTCATTTCGCGCTTTCGTTCCTTCTTTTCTAAATTCCATTTGGTTTTACATTTCTGCCGTTTTCTTTTCGCGCGTTCGTTTCAAAGCGTCTAGAGTCTAGAAGAACGAGCGCGACGATCGTTCCTCGTGGATGCAAAACGATCGTAACTCTCGGCGACATGCACGTGTAACCCGTGTTCACCGTTTTTCACCGTGAGACAGAGGCACGCGCCGTCAACAGCCCTCCGTTAGCCTCATCCTCCCCTACCCAGAGGAATTCGATGATCGAGCGTGCCCTCGACTCAATCGAATCCCAGGCGTTCCAGAGAATTACAATGACAGCACAGACTCGCAGAGAAGGGGTAGAGAATAAAAAAAAAACAAACGCAAAAGTAATACGTATGTGTAAGGCGGCTCCTCTCACTACCTGACCAAGTGCAATTCTGCGGTTCACAATCTGCACCGGCGTACTCCCCGCGCATCCGGCTCCCGGGTATTCGAGACTAGACTCGGGCCAGAGAGAAACAAAGAGATAGAAAGATACTTTTGGCCCTGCCAATTCTCGATCGGTTAGTTGCTGCAAAGCTCGCATGCTTGTTAAAAAAGCACACACGACGATTCTCTACGGATTTCTTCCACACGAGCAAGGGAAGAGTAAAAAAGAAATAAAAAACAGTAACATCGAGATCCACCAATCATTCCCGCCTGCCTCCTTCCATCTCCATCATCACCCTCCTTCATCTCACCGCCGAACCTCAAGATCTATGAAACGCATTCACGCGTACGCACATCTGCACAGCCATACCGACGGCTACCATCGCACACGATAGACAGGCAAAAGACAAGATCACACTAAACACAGTAAAGAAACAAAAAAAAGAAAAAACAATCGACTTCCCAAATACAATTCACGTGTTATCAACGATTTGTCCTAAACAAGCGCGCAATGGTTCGACGCTACCGAGAGCAAAGAATTATATTTTGGGAATATATTAGCAAACAGGCAAGATAAGCAGAGTCCAGAAAGTATAGATTATCGCGACGTACACGAGTCATTGAGAAAAAGGAAACAATTCTTATGTACTATGTACACACACGCATACAGATCTGCACGCGTAAGATATAAAAAGGGTGTAGCGAAAAAGAAAAAACAGTGAGGACAGAGCGTCGATACCTGGGTATCGAGAAATACAAATAAAGCGTGCGTCGTATGAGCGTACTACATACGTTATGCTTGCACACGCACGTATTGTTCGCGCGTGCACGCGTAAGACCTCGTCAAACACTTAATATATTATATAGATAGCTATGAAAAAACGTGACTATACATATACACTATAAAAAAGCTGTAGATATATATATATATATAAATATATAAAAATGGAATATTAAACACTATTAATTATGAAGACATATAAATGTACTGTAATACATATAAAAATGTAAAAAGGCGTAAATACTTTTAAACACACATATATAGAAGGTAAAAAGATTGTAAAAAACTGGACGATATAAATATGAGAAGCGAGGATCAAGGGTTAGCGGTACGAGTAATGTAATTAGAGAGTAAAAGCGAATAAGTGAGAGTATGTATAAATATATCTATAGTATGTAAATATCTATACATATAAATATGTAAAAAAGACACAGATAGAGAGAGTAGAAATATACGTATAGAGATATGAATATATTATATATTACAAAAGTGGGTGGGAGAGCTCTCGTTGATGAAAGGAGTGGGACGTGGTCAAGTATAAAAAGTGGAGGGATGCGACCGAGACCGATTATTTCGGATTCTGTGGTCTAAACCGGTTGCGGACAAATCCACTTTTGACAGGGGCCAAGGGGGATTATTTTTTCACAACGATATATCGAAAATAGAAAGAGACAGAGAAAGAAACAAGTATCACATATAATATATGTCGTAAATATATAAAGAGAAGTGATAGAGACGTGGTATAAAAGAGTATAAAAAACGCGGCTGTAAAATTTTTGTTTCTTTTTTTTTTTGATTGTCGGTGGGACGGGGGGCAACGTACCCGGTCGTGCTGCAAGCGCGTTGAGGACGTCTCTTGTAAAACTCCACTTCGTCCACCGTCCAAACAGCGCCTTTCACGTTTTCGACTCGCATGAAACATTTGTGGAGAGACAGGTTGTGTCGCACTGCGTTCTATACAAAATAATACACAGACTAAATAAGCAACGCAAAATACGGACGAAGCCAACTCAATCGCGAGGCCGGCTGTCGATCGGGAAAACCGATTCGGTGGCGTGTATCTTTTTCTTTTTCGTTTTTTTCTTTTTTTTTTGTAAACGCCACCTCCGGCGTCGGCTGACGACGGCGACGGCGACGACGTTGATGGCGATGATGATGCGATGATAAGACCGATACACGCTTTAGATGAGAAGAGGTTGGATCAGATCCCGTATGTTTCGGTAAATCGTCGAAAGGGTTTCAAGGTGGTATCAAAGGAATTTTTTCCGATTTCTGATTCTACTGCCTTTTTAGACAAGCTGTGTCGTGTTTTTTTTGTGAAAGAACATGTCTATTGTTCAGGCTACCACTTTAAAATATTCTACAAATAAGAAATGAAATAGCAATGACGAGCATCTGTCTGTACGCTAAATGCCTAAAGCGGTACCCCGATTTGTTGTCATTAATATGAATTTCTAGTAAGAAACAGCTCGATGAGCCGCTTGAACAAAACAGGAAAGCTAAAAAAAATATGATCGTGAGTGAATTAGTAGTAACGTCGTGTGTGAGCAGCAAAGGATACCTGGCGATGGTCGCGCAATGACAAGGCCGTAAGAGGATATAACGAACCAAAACGATTAATCGAAAGATACACGGTATAATGTGGCATTCCTTTTATCGTTAATGCACAGCTAGTCAACTAATTCTAGGGGCAACGACAACAATCATACATGCCGCAGGGCCGTACAAAATTCCAAAAGAAGTGAGAAAAAAAAACAATAAAAATAATGGAAAGTTTGAAAAAAAAAAGTTAAAAGAAATTCAGGAAGATTGTACGAGATGGTCGTGTTGCTGACGACGACCTCAGACGGCGTGGATCCTTCTTCGTGTAGCTAAACTTCCCTCGGCTCCTCTGTTAAACGATAACTGGCCGCACCTATGGTTGCTTTGAAAATTTTCAGATACACATAACCATGCGAGGCGAAGCGTCATGGCAAACGTCGATTACTTCCACACTCACTCGCACACGCACGCAGAGGACACACACGCGAGCGCACTCTTATCAACAAGCGGAGCGTATGATAATTTTCCTATAACGACTTAATTGTCATCCATCGTTACGCGATTTCGATCGAACATGAAACGAGATCATGGAACCATGTTCCATCGCCCGGTAAGACTCGATGATATGAAAAAGTATGCCTAAAGGGATGCTGAGAGACCGAAATCTCAGAAATCGGTACGATCGATAACAAATGAATCGCAATAACGGCGTGATTATTTCACCGTGTTACCGAATAACTCGATCCCGTAACATCGGGGAAGCAACACGATTATCGTTACCAGCTCGTCTGCTCGGCACATCACTTAGCCTGTTAATTCAAATTAATACGTAAGATTATCTGAGATTCTTGAAAGCTCATCCTTCCTAGTTAAAACGCATTCAGCTTAATCTGCTCGTAAATGCAAATTGCACGACCAGTCGTTTCATCTTTGTGACTCGCAATCAAACGTTGCGTAACCCGAACCACGCTGAGTTCATCCGTTCAGCGGAGAGAATTATTATACTTGAGACTTCCCAGATACAAGCGTCGCCATGGATGAAATTTTCCGAATAACGCGCTATAGCGTAATAGTTTTTAACCCTTCTACGGCGAATGAATCGTTGCACTTCTGATGCACGCTCAAGTTTTATTTCAAGGTACTCCATAGATTCTCCGACGTATATCGAACGGCTATTTATACCGCTGCGATAAGTATAAAGCGAGACCAATTAATTATGCATATACTAATCCGAATCTTCCCGATTTCTCTGAATAATTTTTACTCCTTCCGCGAGGACGGTTCAGAAAACGTCTAATCACACGAATTTTGCTACTAAACGTGAACTCTGAATTTCGAGTAGTTACCTACTTATCTTTACCGATTTCTCCGCGCCCTGCGACGTTAAGACGATTTTTACTTTTATTAGAGTGAAGAGGTATACCTTCCACGTAGCCGCGTTACGCCGGAAATAGCAGAAGGTGTTCTGGAACCAGTTGTAGATCTCGTTCAGCGTCAACTGTTTCTCCGGGGACTCGATGATCGACTGTGAAACAGAAAAAATGCGCGCGTTTCAACAAATAATTGGCCGGTTTACGTAGTCGGTGCGACGCCTAAAATTATCCTCACCGGGTTTCGTTCCTTGGAACGTTTAAATCGACTGAAAGGGACACACTTATTGGACAACTCATACGTTGCCCTGAATTATTCAGCACGCTAAAGGGATACGTCTAACGTATCGAATGGATCACTCACCTGTCTTATCAATGATGCATACGTGAACGGCGGTCTGACGTCGGCGTTCTTGTAAAATTCCCTATTTCGTTGAATTTCTGAAATACCAAGAAACTTCGTTTGTTCTTCTTTCCCAGAGATAATGTGAAAGGGGTTTTGGAAAGGATTTACTCTTACATCGTCGATAGGTAAAAGTTAATCAGCACCATATCTCCCCGCGTGTTTCAAGGTGGATGGTGTTTATTAACTAACAAGCAACTTGTACTAAAAAGTGTAAGCCCCGCTTCGAGAGATCTCGCGAAAGCAACAAAATTACGTGAAACTGCTTTATATCCGAATATATTTGATACTCGAAAATAACTCGCGATTTAGGGAAATTTATCTCTTTTAAGCTCGACGATAAATATTGTCCGGTATCTCGCAAGGAGTAGGAGCAATCTGTCCGTCGATAGTTGCATGCTCAAACGACAAACGCTGAATTAAAGAATACGATGTTTTTAAAACTTTATAGTTCAAATAATAAGCGATAAGCTATTAAATTTAGATATCTCGTAATAAATATGTGGAAGCTGACACTCTTTAACGAACAGAGTATCCCACTAACTATTCTACGGGATAGAGGAACGGCGAGGGAGGTGAAAGTTTCCTGCATGCAAGGGTGCACCCTTTAAAAAAATCCTTAAGCCATCAAAGGAACGTGGAAAGAAGGTTGACAGTACCTTGTTGGACGTCAAGGCCAGCGCGCTCCAGCATGTAGGGCAGCCCTACACGGTGGGGACGGCGGGCAGCACAAGAAATAAGGAAACAACAGAAGCATCGGTAAGAAAGAGGTTCGAACTGGCGTACGCTTAGAAAATTTATTGTTTCGATTCTTTAATCGTTTTTAAATCGTTATTTCTGTCGTTTTATCTCTGCGTTTCTTTCTGTGCTCGCGTTTAATTTCGTTACACCTTTCATCGTCTACGGTAACACCTATTTTCGTCCTACGTCGTACGTCGCCAACAAGGTGTCGAACACTGTAGCTCATGTGACATTGTTGCTACCGTGAATAAATCTGTGCGTGTGGTAGAGTTGACGGTAGGAAAACAAGGCACGAGATCAAGAGAGGACCGTAAAGAGCATTTGCTACAGGATTTTCTTTTTGTCGGGATTATGTTTGACGAACACGAGCCGGGAAACGCTTCCTCAAACGCAGATCTATATAATTCCGGCATAAATTCACTTTTATATTCAGCGAAATTATGTTTACCGTATGAAATAGTCTTTGAACCGGCAACGAAGATATCCGTTTAAAATAGCATTTCACGGATCACGCGTCTTCCCGACTGAATTTTGCTTGAATCGTTACCTTCGTTAATATCTATTCCAGATCTATCGATGGCTACTCTGCGCCTTACAGTGCCCTCCTCAAACAGTCCTACGAATAGTATTCAATCTCTAAATTCACATGTCTTTCGTTTCACCTTTTTCGGCATATTTAAATCCACTTTTTTTCTTGCAAAATGTATCAGTGAATTATAATTAAATTTCTCGTCGGAAATATTATTTGTGTCGACTACCCGTATTTCCTTTGTATTCAGGTAAAACGGAAGAACACACAATTTCAACAATGTCGAACGCGATATTCTGATCGTTTAATTAATTCCTGATCCGCCACGATACGTAAAATATGATAGCGAGCGTGATAAATCAGATGAAATGTGATGGATCTTACCTCCTGCCAACGAAAGCGCCGATTTGTCGCTGATGCGTCGCCTGATGGGTCCGGCCATACTGGGCATGGTAGGCATCGTGGGCATACTGCCCGGCATATTGGGCAGCGGCGGCATTCCGGACATGTTCGGCATGTTGGGAATAGGCGGCATAGGTGCACCACCGGCCGAAGGTGGCAACTGTCCACCTGCCGGCGACCTGACCGCCGAGACCAGGGCGGACATCGACACCGGGGACACTTGGGAGACGCCGAAGTTCGGTGGTGGTTGGCTCATCAGCGCGGTGGATAGATTTAGCTTTGGTATACTCGAGCCCGTCTGAAAACCACGCTGGCAGGCATTACTCGGAGAACGGTTCGCTACTTTTAATAATCATGTAACCGGAGCGGTATTAATTTTTCTACGAAATACGGAGTTACCAGATATAAACCGATACATGGTTTTAATCTCATTATAACGGCGGTTATATTCACGTTTTAAAGTCATAATACATGTAATTTATAATCCACTACGTTATAATAGTTGCTTTTATTAATGAGCCAGTCACGTCGCGTGTTGATACGAAATATAAAGTGAAACGGTATCTCGATATTGGAGATGATCCGAGCAGGAAGTAGCGGGGTGAGACTCTTCTCCCTTTCGTGTTAAAATAATTAAGTCGGTCAGAGAGGACGGGCCACGCAGCTGCGCGGGGAGGGCTAATGCGATATTGGTATTCTCCGACTGTCGGACTTGTTAGAGGTTTTAATTAAGGCGATATAAAATCAACGAGGACCCGATGAATTATTAATGCAAACTTTATGTATAAATTAGCGAGTCTACTCGCTGCCGCGTTAAAACTGAAACTGGCGTTGTTGTTAGCCGCGGCGAGCGATCGTAAAATTCGTTGGCGCCGTGAAAATCTGGTTTTACGACTGCCGGACTGTCCCTCGGTCGTACCAAAAGAGCGTAGCAATCGCTACGAACGCTTTTCCGAATTTCGGCCCGGTCTAACGTTTACGCGACGCTAGAACGTACATACAACTGACTAACCATACCATTGCTTCTGTTCATATATGATCATTGAACTTCGTCGCTGACATGTTGTTCGATCTTACGGCAGTTGTTTCAGCGTACAATTTGAGAAATGATTAAAAATTACAATGTCTGAGTTACTACACCGATTCGTATCAACGTATACAATGTATTTTGTATTACGCAGTTAACAGAAGCAACTTTGGCATTACTGGAACTCCTGTTACAGTATCAGGAACATTGTCTAACAAAGTACTATGAACAGCTCGTAAGGCGTGAACACTCACCGATGACTCGGACGACTTTGGTGGTTCCGGCGAAGCCATTTGTTTCGCCACGTGCAGATGGTGCATCATAGCGGTTAACCGGTCTCGTTCCTTCTGCAACTGAATCTCCAACTGCGAGACCACTTGCATCTGAACTCTGGCTTGCGCCGTCGATCGGTCGTCCAGCGTGTGCTCCGTGTTCAAGTGCCTGTGATAACGTTTAAAACGTACATCTCATCCGTCCAAACCTTTACCCTCATCTCCTGTTACCGCTAAACGTTAACGAAATTATATATCGCGTCACGCGCAACGACGGATCGTTTACGGCAAATCAGAAGAGCTGCACCGTGCCACAAAGAAACGTTTGTGGCGAATCTTACTCTCCCTCAACCCCCCCCCCCCCCCC
>SHCU01000004.1:1184536-1211205 GCA_004307685.1 Ceratina australensis
GCATTATGCAATGTAAACGTTGCCAGAAGTATACCCTTTCCCGTATATATCCGCTGTCTGTATGTACAAGAATTAACGCATAGAGGTTGGGAGTGTCGCAGCTGGGTAGGCGAGATACAGAAGGTCGGGGGTGTCCAGAGCACCGGAGAAAGAGCGCGAGAAAGGGGCGAAGAGGGATGGAAAATTGGGGAGAGATCGGCGCGGCGCGGCGTAGGGTGAGAACGAGAACGGATAACAGAGGAAGCGGCCGGGATAGAGGGTGCATCGAAGAGAGTAATTTCGGCATTCTGCGGGTTTGCTTACATCCACCGGTTCAGCGATTTTCGTTATGTGTGCGCGCACCGGTGAGCGAGCACCGTTCGCTCTCTCTGTGATGTACCGGGTATTAAGAATTTTTTCTGTCCCGATGGTAGATCGCGAAGCTTTAAAACAAGCGACGCTTAAAGATCCGCGTGAACAATTAAAAAGATAAACGGGATAACAGCGATACTTTGTCCCTGTTTGCCGAAATTCATGGTCGCTTCGCTGTCTCTCAATTTTCTCGATGACAAGCGTCGATAAAAGCGAAATATTCTGCCCCTTCTTCTTCGTCCAGGGCTAACTTTCGCCGTTAACCCTCGTCCCTCTCGTTCTCCCGGGGGCGAAATTTCCGACTTGGCCCGTCGAAGAAAATGAAATAAAGGATGTATCTGTTTGGCGGACCCATAATTTCCCTGTTTCTTGACCCCATCTTCTATCGTCGGGGGGCTAACAGCGTTGCAAGCCTCTGGGCCACGAGTCGTTAATGAAAATCAAACAACGGAAAAATTACATCCACTTGGCGGTAACCGGCGTCCCGCTCTTTTCCACCCTTGAGACTTTACAGGAGGAGAAAGAGAGGATAGACCGCGCGCAAGGCGTGCAAGCGAGGGGCGGGTGTTTGGTGGTTGGTGGAGAACGGTTTTGCCTTAGTCAGCTTTTCCTTTTCTCCTCTGCATCAGCGGCCCTGCCAAGGTTTGTACTCGGGTAATCGCGCTATTCTTTCCTCGCGGCTTTCGCTTCTTTTCCTCGTCTTCCCGCCATTAATCATCTCGCGTGTCCCGCGCGAAGGGAAAAAAATTACGAGGGCTGCTGTTCTCAAAGAGTCCTCGATCCTAACTCGAACTTGCCCGATGGATCATCGACTCCGGTCCGCTCGCGAACGACACGGTGCATCGTTATATTCTCTCGCGAACAGTTCCCGGATAGATATCGAACAGGGTAAACGTTCCTGAGAGAAGAACTGTTCCCGAAATGACCTAACGGTGGAAAATTAATATCAACGTCGTCGACGTGGGAAGCGGTTGTCTTCGCGGAGGTTATTTCGCGGCAAAGTACCGATGCATCCTCGCTGTGATCGCCGTGTAATCTGTTGGTAGCGCGGCGTAGCGGTGTTTTACTTTCGTTCCGGTTAATAATTCAGAATCAATTAGTGGCCGGCTGAATTATGAAACGACGTTTCTTCGTTCCGCCCCGTGGATCTCGTTGCTTCCTTGCCAGACAGTGAAAAACAGGAGGGGGTAGCTGCCAGAGTCTCGCCGCGGCGAGCATCTCCCTTGGCCCGACGTAACAATGGATAGATACGAGAAAACTCGTAAGGGCACGATCATTAAAAAAATAGCAACCGTCACGATCTCGGGACTACCGATGCCCTTTCGAAGAACCCCCTCGATTCGGAACTGTCTTTTCAAAAAAAAGAGGAAGTCGGAGAGAAAAAAGGACGGAAGTCGGTGAATAATGGAAAGTAGCGAATTCCTTTTCTGCTAGTCGCGGCCAGACGAGCTCCATTAAAGGTCCCTAAATCCCCGACGTACTCCACCCCCTCGCGCAGCGCGACTCTTCCTCTTCTCACCCTCTTGGTCCCCCTTCGTACATGGACGGATCATGACCAAGCATACGGGCGTTCGCTTTTGCTCGTAGACGCATATTTATTCGCAGTCCATTTTGGTTTGTTTGCACAAACGAGAGAGAGTCCGTCAGGCCGACGTCGGACCTCTGTTCTCCGCCTCTGCCACACCGTAGCGCCGCTACGCCGCGCCGCGCCGGTCGCAGAGTCTCTCGCCCCCGTCGCTTTTTTTCCCACCACCTTTCGTCGCTTTTGCATTCCTACGCTCCTCTGCTCACTTCCGGTGCTCCGCCAGAAGCGGATATCGCGAGGGTGATCGTCGCCCTCGCCCAGGAATATCTTCTTTCCTCGCGGACTCTACCGATCCTCACCCTTTTATCGAACCCGTATTTAATTCCGTGTTATTTATCGCGAACACCCATAAAATTCGTTGCGCAAAGAATCATTGAATCTCATTACGGAATACTTTCTTTGTTCGTAAGCGAGCACTAAATTTGTCGCGGAAGGAATCAAGACTTCCCCTCGGCGCATCGGATGAAATCGCGGTTAAAAATTGTACGATATTACTTAAGCCCTCGGAAGCCCGAGGAGCTTCGCTGATGATACAATTAAGTCCGGCAACAGCAGATTTTCCGACTGGGAAAATTATCCGATATTTTTCATGCGCTCGGCGCGAGGGTACGTCACCGGCGAGGGGACGCCCGGAAAGGGGTGAGAAAAATGTCAGGTTGTTCTCGGACTAAGGAATTAGAGGGACGGGGGAACGGGGCTGGCATCGGGAAAAGTATAAGACGACTTTTAAGCAGCGGGAAAGGGTAGCCGCTTGTTCTACTAATGAAAGGTTACGACGTGAACTGATGGATCGAGCCGGCTTGATTTATCGCGAAAATAAAATTCCCTGATTAAAGCTGGGATTTCGCGAGGAGTAAAAAGAATGGGACGATCGACGACCGGATCCGTGATCTGTTGCGTGTACACCAGCGACGAAAAAAGACACTACGAGCTCCCCCGATCGCAGCACAGTTTTTGCTGGTTTACATTCATTTATCGTGCCACCCCTTTTCGCACTCTTGCGCGCCGCCTTATAACGGCCCCGGTTCCTCTTCCCTCACTTTTAATATCGACATTAATATTCAAGACGCCGAACGAAATGAATATTAAACGGAGTAATCGTTTTAACTCTAGTCCGGCGATAATGCTCGGACCTCACCGAGCAGATAGAGCGCCGAGCTCGTTAAATCGGTCAGATATAAAAGTTTAATAGCGCCCCAGCGCGTTATTAAAAAATAAGTTACCGTAAAAATGGTTTACTTTTACGTATACGACTCGATCGAGTGATTTACATTGAGCCCAAAGAGAAAAATCTGAACGGAACGGAATGGGTCCAGGAATCGCGGCGAAGGAGTTGCGAGTAAATCACGTATCCGTCGGGAAGTCGAAAGAAAAGGGATCGTCGGAAGGCGACGGTTCCCTGTTTTTCCTCGCTAATTCGACGGGAATCGCGCGAAGGAGGAGGAGCGCCGAGTCGCGCGAGTAACCAAAGAGCGCTCTCCTCTCGGTACACGAAAGCCACATTTGTATTCAGTCGACGGTGGCAACGGAATCCGGGGTGCGCAGCTAAGATCGCGCCGGATGAGGTGCTTTAAAAAGAGAAAAGGAGTAAACGCGGATGGCGCGCGGCTCGAGGGTGAAAAACCGTCGACGTGGTGGAAGGTGCCACTGGCATCGTGACTGCGTCTACTTGGAACGACGGAGACTTCGAAACGCGGCCGACCGCGAGGGAATGTGCGAGCCGTGCGAGGGGGGATGAGCCGCGAGAGCGATCTCGCATATTTCATATGCAGGGTGCCTGTTTTGCTTGGCCCCGGCAATATTATTACCATATTTTTCACATAATGCGTTCGCGTGTATGTCTCTTATTTCACGCGACGCATTCCTCCTCGCGGCGTCAAACGAAGGATCGAACCTGGCCCCGGGACCCGGCCGTCTTAACGTCTTATCATTCATTGCTCGAGCCGCCGCTTTTTTATGGTGGCTACACGCGAGGCGGGTACCCTCCGATGAAAAGTTTATACGGTGCGGCTGCAACTTCTCGAAGGAGGAACGGTTGACTCTCTCGAGCCGGGGTGCCCGTCTCGGAAGTCTTTAGAAACGAGGATTGATACGTGTTTTCGAGGTTCACCGTGCGCGCGCAAATACAATTTAACGATCAGTCACACGGTAAGCGCAACGATAGTCGTGGCAATAACGCGAGATTGAAATGCACAAAGCACGAAGACCGATTAATTTTTATTCCTGCTGGCGCGGTGCGACGTACCCACATTCGAGCATGATAAGTCACAGTCATCCGGCGAAATTAGCCGTCGCGTGTAAACACACCTCAATTAAAGAACATGCACCGGTGAGCTATGTATGTACCTTGGCTGAACAAATTATCACGAACACACCCCTGCGCGCAATGCGAGATATTCGAGCTATTTCGTTCTATGCCGCTCGGAACTAACCAGCCGCGGCCGCGCCCTGTAAACACAGTTAAACTTTGTTTCATAAGAGTCACCGCGACGCTTCGCCGCGAGAATAAAAAGCTTGAATTTTCTCGTTTTAAACGGGCAGCCGAACCGGCAGCGGTAGCCCGTGTATCCGGTTGTCCCTCGCATCGTTAACGTCGAGCGTATCGTATTTCTCGCCCCTTCGATTCTCGAACGATTCATCGATATCGGTGATCGCGGCAAACAGTTTATCGGTCATATTTACGACATCGGATTTCCTTAATCTCAATTTAATATTATCGGTGGCGAAATCTGGCGTTGCGAAGAGTTGTAAAGTAAGGGGTGGCGCGGAACGAGCAGGGAACACTCCTTTCGCGCGAGGAAAAGGGCCGGGGAAACATTTTTCCCCGCGAAGGAGGGCCAAATAAAATTTTAGAGTCGTCGAGAGCTGTGGATACGATCGGGGAGAGAGGACGGCATGCTTTTCAATACAACCGCGCCTAGTACAGATCCGAAACTACCGTGTGCTCGCCACCCATTCCCCTGTTACAACGCGCGGGACCTATTCGTGTGTAGATTCCAGAAAATTATGGCCGATAAAGAAACAAATTCCGAGTTTCGACGAATTTCGAGGGCGTTATAAACATTATTCCGCCTTGTAGCAACCCCTTCTCAAACTCGAACGTATCGGTCTCGGTTCCTTTCCTCTCCCGAATACGATTTTCGAGTATTCCGAGGCGAGTAATAAACAACGCGATTCCCGCGTATATATTTCCAAGCGATTAGACGGCTCGCGAGGATCCATTGTCGCCCGCGGCGCTGTCTTCCATAGAAAATTCAGAAATGCAAATAGCACCTCTTGTTTTCCCTCCGTTAAATCGTTTCTCGCGGCACAATTTCTATTATTGGATACCGACAAACAAAACTTTGATTACGCCCATTTTATCAACCGAATCCTTCTTCGCGCGATCAATTTTCCACGGATAAAACTAAATAAATTACGCGATCCGATGCAAAAAAATAGATGGAACGAATTCGAAATAGATATCGGGAACAATGCCACGGGGTAGCGGGAGGGCAGCGAGAGCAAACAAGCGGAGAAACTGTTAATACGGAGAATCGACCGAAAATTCCGCGTTGCGTACAAGTTCGGCAATGTGGGTCGAATTGTTTGTACAAACCGGCCGCGTTTCTCCGCGTTCGTACACACTTATGTACACTGGCCGCGGCGAGGCTCGCGGCCACAGCTGATCGCGAGTGTGTGCGTCCAACGCCGCGAGAAGTCGTGGGCGTTGAAGACTCGCACATGGCCGGGGCCTTCTCTTTTTTCCCCTGTCCACGTTCAACGACACAACGTCTCCTCTTCCCAAGACCGAGCCACGTCTCTATGTAAATAGTTGTGTAACGCGGAACGAGAGGCATTAAATAAATAATAGCCAGCGCGGTTCATGGAGTTGAAAGGAGAGCGCCGCCCGTCGAGAGCAGATGTGTCAACATTCGTCCTACCCGGATCGCGCCGCGACGCGACGTTTCGTTTTCTCTCTTTTGTACCCTTCTTTTCACCGTTCTGCTCTTTTTCGCTCTATGCCTCGTCGCGGACGCGGGGACGCGCTTATATGATTTTTGATCGCCGCCGTTTTTTAGAAGACATCGACGGATCGATGCTTTTTCCTTCGCGATAAAATCACTCGGTAATAATCTCGAACCCGCGCGATAATTTTCTTAACCGTTCTTTCATTTTTCTCCTTGACCAACTTCCTCTGAAAAACTCCGGTTCAAGATCCAAGGTAGAGATCGTCCGATCGACGGGAACGTCCGTGACGCAGGTAAATTCCACGGTCCCGAACGAGCGTGACAGAACGGAGCGGCCGTTCGGAGCGTTCTAATACCTCGTAGACGCTTGCTCGCAGATTCTATAAGGGGGCAGTTTATATGCAGGCTACGGATGGGTCAGCATAGGGGAGATATATATTTTTCAATATAACTCGCTCGCCGGCTACGGTTAAGGGTCGCGAGAATCGTCCGAGGAACTGGAAGTCGACGTTATTTTTTATCTTTATTAGATTGCCGGGTATCCGTTAGTTGAGGTTCGACGTGCTACGGACGAACGTGCATGAATATCAAGTGCCCCGGTAACACGTGGCGCATTTTACTATCTCTCCTCTCTCACTGTATCCTTTACCGGGAGTCACCGGTGCCCTTCGTCAACCCCTTCCTCCGAGAGCGTAGACGAGGTTCTAGAAGATTACCTGCCCTTATAATCTTCTGAATTCTAGCCTGTTCTTAGACACCCAACGACTAGCACCTTATTAAAATCTGGAAGATGAAGCTCTTTCAACGTAGTTTTTCTTCGATAAAAAAATTGCTATCAACATTTTTTTTAACATTATTACTATATACTAAAAGTTTATAAACCACTCTATGTCGCGGTGATCAAGTGATATTTTTAACTACACGTTCGAGCGAGAACGTGAACTTCTCTTGCCGATTCAATTTGATTCTACGAATAGAATCAGATAAGAATTTTCCTCGAATCAAATGTTTTTCCGTTTTATTATTTTTTTTTTTTTTTATTACCGTTTTGTTATTACGTTTTATTACGGAGACAACGCGAGCGCGGTGAGATCGCGTTAGCACGATGAAGTGGTTTTATCGCTGGCGAAAGAGCTCAAACAAGAAGAACGCAAAGCAGGATGTTTGTTTGAAGGTCCGTTAATGTCGTCGCGTGTATTGTTTACCGTACAACCGCTCGTTTCCCCTTCTGGAATGGTTATTCGGAGTTTGTCGATATTGAAAGAACTCGAAGCGCGGCGGTATCGTCCTTTGAAAAATACTCAAGGTAAACTCGCGTGTTGATTGTATGTTCAGCCGAGCAAGAGTGTTGGTTAAGTATGTACGTGCGCGTGTGTAAAGACCGCCACGGCCTCACTGGAATTTCCAGGATGCTACATCGTCTCCATCGAAGCCACTTTTCGTTCTGTGGGAATCATAATCCCGACTGAAAGATGTTTCCACCGGCTGTGTACGTAATACGCAGCCATCCGCCCGCTGCTCGCTCTCTTCTTAAAACAAATCTCATCGATGATAAGAGCGAGCATCGATTCCCGTTTTCTTCCGCGCCGTGACCGAATGCGAGTATCGCGTTTCATCTCGGGGACGGTCAGATGTCTAGGAGCTTTCGAACGAAATATTTTTGTCCCCAACTAAATTTGACTAAAAGCGATTTAGTTTCTTAAATTCACGAGCGTCTCTCGTGAGACTCGTTATACGTATAGATGGCATTTACGGCGTCCTGCGTCCGGTAATTAATGGAGACGTAACGAGTGGGCGTAGCCGTGGACTAATATGCGAAATAAATCTGCGGTAATAGTAAGTAATTTGGCCAATAAGTCGATAACAAATTGGGTTTGCCAACGGCAGTGGCGCGCGGGACCCGTAATGGCAGGCAAGTGACCGGATCCACCCCTTGACACCCTCCTCCCACGCTACCGTGTTCACGATCCGGTAACCCTCCGATACCCCCGCGCCCCTTCCGCCGACCATCTAGATTTCCCTTTTGCCGGAGTATTCATATTTCACGGACTTGTAATATGGGAAAGTTTTGTTTAAGCCATAAAGCCAGGTACTGGACACGGTGAAGGAAGCAGTTGCGGGGATGACTTCCCTTCGGCGGACGCGATTGAGAAATGGGACGCGGGCAGGAGAGGGTGGGGACCTGCCACCGAGAAATAATTCACGCCAATACGTAACCTTTTTCACAGCCGCGTACACGCGAGATCTTTTTTGCGTGCGAACGGAGCTCGGTGGTCGGTCGAAGAAATTTGTGAGATAAAGAGCGAGTTGGAAAGCGAATGGGCGTGATGTATATCGGTCTTCCGAAGCAGGGATATAACCTCGTCGGTTTGTCCGAGGACATTATTTTTTTTCCGCGAGGCCAAATTAGTTTCCAGAAGCGATGAGCTCGCTCTCCTGCGTGTAAATATCTGCGTTCACCGAAAGCTTGACCGATCGCGAGAAAAACCACGCAGAAGCTGAAATTACCGCGCGACGGATAGAGAGCATCACGATTCAATTTCACGTGACCGGGAGGCGGAAAAACTATGCGGAGGAAGAGGGGTGAAAAACATGCAAAAGAATATATCGAATCTTCGCGGCGGAGAGAAGGCAAAGAAGTGGACGTCTTCTTTCGTCTAAAGACGACAGTATTCGGAAAAGCTGCCGCTGGTCAGTCGTAATGAATAATGTCCACATCTGTTCGGGACGTGCCATCAGTAACTGCTCACCCCCGTGGTCCTCGCACGATCCTTTTGCTTCACCTTACTCCTCACCCTAAAAACCATTTTCACCCCATCGCTGCTTTCTCACCCGATTTCGCTGCATATCAAATTATGGAGTTCTGAATGGCCGATCGTCGCCTGCTGCCGTTGTGATATATTTGGATATATTAAATTTTTTTTTCTCGTCCGAACATCTAGTCCCGCGTTCGTGTCCAAGCGAAATCGATATACGGTCTGTCCACCGTTACAGATTCGGCTACCCGAATATTCTGGGACTTCTTTCTTCGATCGTCCACGCAGGAATTACTGGTTCGTGGTTCGTACTTTAAAGAGAAATTCAACGTTCTCTTTCGGTCGAATAACAATCACCCTTTCAACGCGCACGATTTTCATTTCGATCGATCGCGGCGAAAAATATCGCCAAACGAATCCGTCGTTTCTCAATGGTTCGCGATCCTCCAGGAAGGCCGAGAGACTTCGTTTGCATAGTCGCCGACACCTTGCGTGTCCATTACGCGGGGGTGGCAACGGTCGAGCGCGGGGGTGCCGAGCAAAGTGGACCAACGAGAACGAGAGTGGGGGCCGGGGATGGGGTAAGAGGTGTGAACCGTAAACGCGCCACGTGCGGCAAATGGAAATGGACCAAATATCGCTGCAAACACTCGACCGTGTGAGTATCGATATACGACGCACCCTCCTCCATCTCTCTCCCGGTCTCCTGATCCCCCTTTTGCCGCGGAGCAAAGGCACACACGCGCGCACACAAAGGACCCACGATTCCACGGTCCGTTTGTCGTTTGTACCGGCGGCGCGCACCCCACCCCCCGACGACCCGCGCGGCCATCCACCCTCGCGCCGCTTCACCCCGGCCGAACGAACGGACCGGACCGTCGACTGACGTTCGCCCCGTGAAAATTCACCGGTCGGTCACTCGAATCCATCAGGTATCCACAAAATATCGCAAGGCACTTCTCTTCCTCTCCATTCCCACCGCTATTCGTTTCTCCGCGCGTCCTGACGCGCGTGCACGTGCGTAAAATTACGCGAGCGAACCGAGGCTTTTACCGTGACCGGGGGTTGGCTGAATCGGCGGATTTCACTCCCGGCATTTAAGTGAACTCGAGACCGTCGGTTCCCTTTTTTCGGTGAAACTCGGAGAATCTACGTTAGAATCTACATCGTCATCGAGCGTCACGGAGACATACGGAATCTTAAAATGTTTCAGACTTATTATTTTCAAATTACCATTTCATCGTGACTAACGAAAGACGCGTTACAGCGAGAAATTAAACGGATTGTGGACTTCTCATCGTGAGAAGAATCTCGTGGCTCGAGGCCCTGGGAAGACGTTGGTCAGTGATTTTCGCCCGTCCAATTTATCCATTCATCCAATTCGCGGTCCGGTATGGGAAGCGACCGAGGAAAGAGACAAAATCGGAGAGCAACCGGCGGCAGAGGACCAACGTGATGGGAAAAAGGACAGGACGAGACACGGGGGACAGAGGAGGGACGAGGATGGACAGAGCGAGTGCTTCTAGCTAAACAAATATGTACTCACGTACTCATTCACCTATCTCCCAGTCAGTCCTACCTACGCTCCTACAGCCCTTTTAAAGACTTTTCCTGCTGTGTCTCCGACTCTAACCTCCAGCCGTCACCCCTGCTCAAGCCGTGCGTTCCACGGGGCTCCCGGGATATCGCGGTACGGGGGAATCGCGAGAGCCCGAGACGGAAAGACTGTCTCCTCCTCGCCGGCTCTTTTCGCGCGTTCGAAACCTTTTTAACCGCTCTAGACGTTCCGGGCAGACGTTGGACCGCGTCGAGTGGCGATTGTGGCGGCCGGCAACGGTGTCATTCGCTGAGAGTTTTCGAAGAAATCCGCGCGGGTGTATCATCGAGAATAATTCTTTCGAAACAATTGCCCCTGCAAAGTTAATTGCATTCCTACTATTGAGTCGAAGATCACGGGAAGAGAATTCATTTATTTTACTATATCACTCGACTCGACAAACGTACGGTATTTCTTCGCGCTGCAAGTAGTATAGATAGGCAACTAGTCAGACGAGTCTTCTCCGGTATGTAATTATTTCCGGAGCATAGAAGAGATACGCCGCGCTAATTGTAGGAGGGTGTGCCAACATATTCCAGGTCGTATAAATCGTGAAATCAAGCAGGAGCGCGACCCGCCCCGACTACGTGCACGCGTCGGATTTTTTCACTCTCCCAGGTGCATCGATCTTTCTCAAAGAGCGCCTATATATCCTTCCGGATCTAAATCCACGAAGGATTTCGTCTGACGCGCCAATACCCAGGGGCTCCCCGTGATTCCAGAGGAGACCTAGCCGAGAGAGAAGGTCCGCCTATTTGTTTCGTCGCATCGTGTATTGACACTGCGCGACGGTAGGCGTCGTCGCGGCGATAATATATCGACGCCCGGGTGATATATGCCTCGCGGGAGTGAGTGGCCGTGCAGAAGAAAGACTCGTCTCATAAAGTATAGGGCGATTTGTCACGGCAGTTTGTGATGCGACCGGGAGAGAATAATCCTCTGGATATCATCTAGCAGTGTACCGACGACTTGTTCCCCTCCGCTCTTCTTTCTCGCTCCTCCTTTCCTCCCCTGTCTCCCTACGAGCTCTCTTCACCCCCTCGGTTCTGAGAGCGGATTATTCCTGACCCGTTGCCATCACCCACCCACCCCTCCTCAATGGTTTCTCCCACGTGTTCTTCGTTAGTCTCGTTTCGACGATCGCGGATCCTACGAATTATTCGCCGCCCCCCACCGCGACGCTCTGCACCGCACCGTTTTCGCTCTCGAAATTGACTCGGGATCCACGCGAATCGTTTCTCCGACGAGTATTCCCTCTGTATGAAAAATACCGCTTCGATTGGATATCAGAAGTTGCCTCATAAAGGTTATCGTAAGGGAGGAGGATATCGTCTAGCGATGCGTTATCGTCCGTTTGGTATCGATCGATCCTTTTAATTAGAAACTTTTCTATCCGCTCTTTTAACGTGACATTAGCCGTACCCGGGCTTAATTCACCCCGGATTCCCGATCCCGTTCCTATCGTACAGCGTTTTATTATTCTCCGTTTCCTCGGCCCTTTGGCCAACCCTTAACGCGTAACCCTTTCGATAAATTCTCCCGCTTTCAACCGGCCGATTTATAATTACCACTCTCATATAGGCGAAGTGTAATTTGCTTGTGTAAATTCTACGCGCTCATCTCGTTCCAACCTAGCCTCGATATTTCGCCTGTGAGCCACGGTCTTGTTTCTCTTCGCGGTATATCTATCCCAAAGTTAATCACGGTTGCTAGATATTCTTTACCTGATTATTAACCCAGCCCGTCGGATTGAACGTTCATTTTTCCTACTGATTCCCGTTGACGACGCGAGACGCAAAGATCGTAAAATAAACTTACGGGCCGAAATTACAATCTGACGAGGTTGCCTCGCGGTTGAGACAGCCTTCGCGCGTCGTAACGAACGTTTTAATTTGACTCGTTGGACGTTGTTCCCCGAGCGTTCTATATTTGATCGCGGATCGAAATCGCTCTGCACGTACGTGTGTAACGCGCGACGTCTAATTGCAAAATATGAAGGTGCGACACGAGGAATCGGGTGTATCTCGCACGATCAACTTTCGCGATGTACGTGTACACGCTACACGTACGAGCGCGCATACCGTGGGGTGAAACGGTGTTCGCGTCAGCAGCCGCGGAACGATTACATTTTAATAGTGCGATACATTATTCAGAAACCGCGGTTTCCTTGTCGATCAAATCTCCACCGCGGGATGTAATAATATGCATTGTCAGAACAGATTAAAAAGTCAATCCGATCGCGCCGCTCCTCTTCAACATTCTCCCATCCGCATTTACCGTACGAGTCATCGGTGAATATTACATTAACTACCCCTATTATCGTAACCTGTTACCCTCGCCGTTAATATCTTTATATCCGTCAAATGTAGACTCCGTCAAATCTCATTCTCACCGGGATCATGTGAATGCATTAATATGAAGCCCTGTTCCTGTCGAACCATCCTTCTCCGTCCACCGCTAATTAAATATACAATAAATCAATTAAGAATTCGGATTTAGCGTTTTAAAATATTCTATAATGTAGCCCCTTCTCTCGCACTAAATATCAATAGAACAGACTACCCTGAGAGTTCAACGGGTATTTTTATATCTACCCAGACATTACTCGATCATTCCATCGTAAAAATGATTCCGTCCGTATTCGAGCGTATCGAGCGTATCGATTTTGATGCCACGAATAGCGGCGCGTTGAGTCGCAACTTTTTGAAGCGACAGGACGATGTTTCGCAGTAGTTTCGTGCGAACGGTAGCGCAGTAGTCACGCGACTGTCGAGCAGGTAGGAGAGCTTTCAGCTTTTCGAGCATGGAGCATGGAGTTTCGAGGTTTCGCGGTTTCGGCGGGGATAGGACGAGACCGGTAGAGGAAAGGGCGGCCTGAAGGGAAGGGGACAAGCGTCGGCGCCCGAAGATACACACTACACAGCCGACACAACGATGAGTTCACCGATCTCAGTGCGTGCCACGCGCCCGACATGACAGTACGCATCTTTTACGTCTCCGTTCCGCGTGCCGTTCTCATCTCAGTCAGGGACTCAAATAAAATTTTATATTACCCCCAAATTGTATCTACGAAAGATTCAAACGAAATTCACGGTAACTGTACATTCTGCTTTCGTCGATTCCACAGCTACTACGTACCGTTCCAGCGTACTAAAAATTGCTGAAATTTAAATAAAAGCGCATTGCAGTTTCGTTTCGTATGACATTTCTCTTTCCATCTGCATTACTTTTCCTCGTATCAATAAGTTTATACCGTTAATACTATCCCAGTCTTTTATTCGTTTTAAAATAAGTCTAACGTACGGTAATTCGGTCATTCATCTTGGAATACAAACCGAGGAAAGAAACGGGCGAGTTGCAAAGACCCTCCTCGCATGAAGAGCATAACGCACGATATGAAAATTGATGCCGTGAGGTGGGACATGCCCGCCGCAGCAAGGGCGTCAAAAGAACAGCCGAGTTCTCATTCGTATCGTTCTCATTTTGTATTCATAACCTGGCTATTATCGGAGTTAGTAAATTTGCAACGAGTTACACGAAAACACCGCTTGTACGCCTCGACGCGTATCATTTCCTCGCGTATTATGTGATCCGTCAAAGACGAGAGGCAATCACGTGATATAAGCGAACGATCTCTATCGGGCCGATCGTTACACGGTATGAAAAATGGTAAGCGTCTACTCGTAGATCAAAGAATCAATCGTGATCGTTTCGATGATTTAAAAAAAGAATTTGACGTTTGCCTTGCACACGATACGCACTCGAACGTACGACTCTGACATCGTGGAAACGTCATGCAAAGATGAAAAGAAAGATTAATTTTCTCTAAGTGCGATTATTTCATCGGTTAAAAGTATCGTATCGCGGTATGTATCTCGTTTTACAGCGGCAGACGCCGTACATAGCTGTCAAGGGAACACAGTGTTTACGCTTTATCGTCCGGCAAGCTGTTTTCCTTATCGATCGCGATTGTTATCAGGTCATCTTGCAGACCATCGCTCGCAATTGCATCTAGCCGGACTGCGCCTCCGTCCCATCGCAGCGTCGCGAAAGATGGCTCGCCGTTTTAACGCCGTTCGACGACGTTCACGTTTCGCACGTATTATCAACGGATAATTGTTAACAAAACTGACGTAGACGCTGGTCGCGGAAATGCAAAAACTCTCGCGCGAATAGAATTCGCTGCCTACGCGGAAGTAGACGCGGTCGGTCACTGATCGGACCTCACGTTCGTTAGACGTGCCCGATAATAATTGCACGATAAACCGCAGCAAAATAAATAAGCATCCCGGTTAACGGTTGCCATGTTACTCGCTACTTACACGATAAACATTTACGATGCGAACAATAGCAAGACGTCACCAAGGATAAGCACTGTTAATAAATATTGCTCGCTCGAGTCACGTTGCGCGGTTCCGAGCGCGTTATTGCGGCCGTCATCGATTTCGAAACCCGATCTCGAATTTAGATAAAAACACCAGGCACAAACGGACAAACGGAACGTACGCGTTCGATCAATTTCTATTAATCGCAAACGTGTCGATTTACTTACACGATTTCTCGCATCGTCGACTGACTTTTAATCGAGGCTCTGACTCTGTCGCGATCAGCTTCCGACTCACGCCGACTGTGCTTCACTGTTCGCGTACGTCACACGATACTCTTCCCCTCGTCATATCGTCACTGTCACGTTCACAACCGTCCGGAGAAACGTTCAAGCGAATCGACTTTAAGAGCGTCCCGCGAACACATCACTGTCCGATACGGATCGTTCCTCGATCCTGGAATTCATATTATCGTTCACCACGAATCACTGTCTCGCTGTACGAAGCACGTGCTACAGTCATCGACGTCTTCTGTCATCGGGTCGCGCTCACTGTTTATATACGTTCGATGATTGAAAGTGAAAACTGATTCGATTCGACGAAGCGAGATCGGACCCCGAGGGTAGAGAGGCTGAAGGGGGATGATCGACAGCTGTCAAAACTCGTAGGCTTCGAGGGAGGAAGCAAGAGGTCAGCGGACAGACAGTGGTACGAGCCGGTAAGTCGGACAGGGATAAAAGGAGATTGTGTGCACAAGGGATAAAGAGAGACGGGCTAAGAAGAAGAGGAGGAGGAGGAGGAGGAGGAGGAGCAGATTCGTATGTATGTATGTAGGTTCCTATGTAAGTAAGTACATACGTAGGTTCTCGGATGAGAATGAAACAGAGAGTGAATGAGCCGGCGAAGGAGCACGGCGGCGAGGACGTGGTGGTGGTCAGTCGGAGATAAAGAGAACGTACCCGAAGTCGCAGAGATGTTTGGATCGCGTGGTCGGGACGACCGGTTGTCTCGAGATATGCACGGTTAGTAGGCGATATCGTGTTTGGCTCGGCGCGCGAGCCAGGCCTCCTAGGGAGCAGCCACGTTACGGCAACAGACCGGAGGGAAAGAGACGGCGAAAGAAATCGCGCGGCAGAGAGAAAGGGAGAGAAAGTGGTGGCCGGGAGTGGTGGTAGGGCGACTTGCTGTGTTGTGTCGGATGCTACCCGGTAGCGAGTACTTGTTGTTGAGATGCCGAGTGTACGTGGGGGTGGGCGAGGGGGTGGTGACGACGCCGGAGAACGGTCCTAGCTGGTAGGAGCGGGGGTGGCCGAGCCGAATGGCCTTGCGCGCAGTAGCAGCTACAGCGGCGTTGCTGGCGGTTGCTCGGTGGAGACGAAAACGCGGGATAAGGCGGTGGTTACCGATGGAATAAAGGAGATGGAGGAGTTACCGGGATCAACGTATATCGCCGCTGCGCTCGGAGGGGGTGGTACCCTACGCGGACGGGGTATACGTGTTGCTCGAAGAAGGGCTGTCTCGTTAAACGGCAGAGGCGAAACACAACTGGGTCGTAGTTTCGTTTATCCGGCACCGGAGGCGAACGGGGGTGGAGTAAGGGGGAAGAACGTAGGATAGAGGGGATGACGCGTGTCGAGAAAATCGTAGGGTGTACGAGTACGGGTAATACGGTACCTTGCATCGATGCTAGACTCGAGGAACGTGATGACGATCGATGACGACGGAGCGACGATCGCCCCGTGTGTACTTACGCAGGGATGCCGTCGTCGAGACGCGGGCACGGTCAGACGATATAACGCGATACGAGGCGCGAGATAGCCCGGGCAATATTACGATGTGGAGTACGCGGCGGCGAGTGTACACGCGGCGCGAATGCGCGCAACTCTGCGGGCGGGCACGCTCGACTACGCTGTTTTCCTCCCTGCCGTTAAAACAATAATGCAATATTTAACCATACACACGAAGCGAGAGAGCGAGCGAGAGATCGAGGAACACAGGGAGGGGGGAGTCGTGGCACGGTGGCAGTGGCGGTATCGGGGCGAGAAGGCATCGCGGTAGGGAGATAAGGAAGGTAGGGGTGAACGTAGGGAGAACGGATGTGGGCTTTTTCGTTCCCCTCTCCCCTGCAAAAAGCCGGGAGTGACCCCCTCTTCGTCCCTCTGTTGCACGATCGAGGCTGCTGCTGCTTCTCGCGCATACCGTTAGTTGTCTTGCCTCTGCCTCGCTTTTCCTTCTTTCGCCCTCCCGCGCGAATCCACCACCTACCCCTATTCGCCTCTGTCTCCTACCGAGGCGAACCGATTCATTCGTCCCTCTCGTTCACTTTTTCTCTCTCCGCGGCTCGCTTTTTCCTCGCGAGCGTCTCCTTCTTCGGCGCGTCGCGAGCCTCGATGGAGGATCCTCGCCCTGCACCCGTCGCCGCTTTTACGCGACGCCGCCGGTAACACGGAGAATGCGTGCAACGTGCCGGCGCGCCGCGACGGACAGAGAAGCGACGCGGGATAAGCGCGTACGAGAAAGCGAGATCGGGAGAGGAGCGTGTATCCGCGTGTACCTATACGCGCGAAGGTATGCACGTGTATACGTGTGTATATCACCGTGTGGAGGATACAGGGGCGGGTGCCAGGTAGTGGGAGAGTCGGAGGCGGCGCACGCCTCTTTTCAAGCGAATACGTGGGGCAGCTGAGGCTGGGGTAGCTCTAGACGCATTCGCCGAACAATGCAGGTGGGCGAGCGGGTTTCGGAAAGGAGAGGAACGACCAACGTGCACTCGCTGCATTCCGCCGTCTGACTCCCTACCGACCGCATCTCCTGCGACGCGTCGACCGATCATGCTCGTCGAGAGTCGGCTTCGACGTACATGCAAATTATATTCTTCACGATCACCTCTTTGACCGCGTCTTTTATCTTGCGATCCATGCGCCCAGATTACTCTGACGTGAGAATCTCAGGCACGTTTCATCGAGATATCCGAGGAAAAAATCTGTACTTGATATGGTGTAGCCATGGCACAGGTCAGAAGTTCAAGAGGTGAATACTCGATTAAATAAATAATTGACACTTGCTCGATCGCATAGACTAATTCTTCTAGCGTGACGTCGAAAGGATGGATTCTATTTCTCGCCTTAATTAATAGCGACGCGAGAATATCGTCGAGGATCATACGTTAGGTAGGGAGAGCGATCGAAATTTTTGACCGGAAGATGTCTCGTAAAATCGTGTTCTGAAACTCACGCCATAAATTCCCAGCGTAATTCCACGAATAATCGTCAGGAGCAGATGCTGCTCACAATAAACCAGCGCGGTGAATATCAGCGAACAGTGCACTTGAACAATCCCGAGCCATTGATATACGCAACGGCTAACGTAAGTAGGAGCATAAAACTATGTCGAACATCGGTGACGGTAGCGTGCATAGTTAGAAACCAGCGGCAAATATTTCTATAGCACCTGACGGAATTTTGTAGGTTTAAGTCCTGCCTCAAAATAGTTTACAGCCAGAGAATATCTGGTCCACGAGAATCCGAACTCGATGTGATCGTTCCTATTTACCAACAGGATTATAAATATACCACCCATTAATAATTCCTCGGATCTCGACATCTGAATTTACCCGCTGCGTTAAGAATAAACCGTCGTACAGCTATCCTCGATTTCGCGATAAAATACGCTCGACTATTTATCAAATACTTCAACCTTGAAGCTTTCGCGATTACGTTCGAAGGCGCGTTCGGCGTTGCGTTCACGTTCCATTCTTATCCATGTTCATTGTTCGTCTCGTAAGAAGTGAATAACGCGTGAATTTAAGTTTCAGCCGTTGACTGGAGTTCGGACGGTACGTCCGCAATCCTGATTCGAGGCGCGAGAGCTGTCGCTCTAATCAGTGTCGCTGGTCGCAACGCGCACGTTTCTTTCTCTCGAAATGAAATAAGAGCCACGGGCTGCATCTCCCCTTCGCCTCGGCATCCGTTTTTCCAACGTCAACCGACGAGGATAGGGGGGTCAGAGGGTGGTGGCTGCGGTGGTGGTGGCTGATAGCGACCACGCCGATACGCCAGGCGAAAAGGGTCATCCCGGGGAGGTAGTGCAGCCTCCAGCGAACAGTGATGCAGCAGCAGCAGCAGCGGAGGCAGCTGCGTGGTGATGAGGGGGTGAAGAGCATCGGAGGTAGCTTCGAAGTCCAGATACCGGTATACTTAGCCGCGTGTATAGCCGTTCTCTCCGGAGGATAGAAAACGCTCGGTCGAAGGGAAAGACGAAGGGACAGGGAGGCGAGGGAGAGAGAGAGGGAGAAAGAGAGAGGAAGAGGCGAGGGATACAGAGGGATGGCAGAGAAGAAGGGGCATGGGGGTGGTGACCACCCCTTGCAACCCCCCACCAGCGCAGGAGTCGCGTCGCCTCGGCTCGGCCAATAAGGAGGCCCGCCGACACAGAGACAATTCAAATGCTGCGCCAATAACAAACGTCTTTTGTTGTTATACGGCAAACTTTCTTTTCGCCTGGTCCTCTGTTTGTGCCGTCCCCGGAATGCCCAACCCCGTGAATTCTCGTGCCCACTGTACCCATCGTTCTCTCTCTCCCTCTACCCTCGCGTTAACCCCCCTTTTTCTCTCGTCGTCGTCGTCGTCGTCTCCATCGTCTAGCCTCCTTCTCTCTTTTTCTACTCGCTTCTCGTACTTGCCTGCCGGTGGTTGCATCTCCACCACCCCTTCTGGCGACTCCGTTCGAGGCATATTTTTCTTTTTTTCCTTTTCTCTCTCTCTCTCTCTCTCTCTCTCTCTCTCTCTCTCTCTTTCTTGCTCTCCCTCGCACTTATTTCTCTTTCCGTTTGACTTCTCTCTTTCTTTCGTCTCTCCTTTCCCCGGAGCGTCAACATATTAAAACGAGGGAGGGTCGGTTGGCCGGGCTGCGCAATGCTGACTCTGCCTTTCCCCGTCCTTTCTCTTCTTTTCTCAACCTTCTTCTTGTTCCATCCTTTTGCTGTTTCTTTAGCCAGGGGTGTCTTCGTCTTATCCTTGCGCGTCTCTTCGAGGTCTCCGCCACTCCATGGTCATCTCCAACGAGTACCCGCTTCACTTCGCACCGCCCAGTCAGTTAATCCCAATATAAACTGCAGCATCCTAGGCGTGACCTGCGCGAAACACTATTTACCTACACGTATACTCTTTCGAACGATACGAAAATCGGGAAACTTTTGCGAATAACGATGCAATTGATAAGAATAATACAAATAGATACTGTAGAGTATGGTATAAACGGTGACGGTAATCAATCGACGTTGATAGAAGACGGACACTTAAAACTCTCAGTGGTATAAGCCCGTCGTTAGGCGTCCCACTGAATCAGGATTCAGAGACTGGTCGATCTACCGCGATTAACTTCCCCGGCTGAAAGAAAGAGACATCGCCCTCGGTCGTACGCGAGTTTGGACAGAGGAGCGGAGCGGCGCTACGGCGAAGGGATAAATATTCATTGACGTCTTCATCAAGACTTTTATGACCCAACAAGGAGACGTAGATACCAGGGTCCACCCTTCGCGAGCCGTTTCAATTTCGTCGAACGTAACGTAAAACTAAACATCGCCTGGCCGAAAAAGGAGGTCCGCCGATTCTTTTTCTCTTTATCGGCGAGCACTCTCGCGATGTTTAAAATATTTCAAATTTACCGTGAAAGAGAAACGAATCGATGAGGGGACGAAGCTCGAGTAGAAAACGCTATGCGGGTAGAGAAAAAAAAAAAAAAAAAGAAAAGAATCGGGCGTCGAAACGCGAGGAGGCAGCGCCGCCGCGTCGCTGCGAACCGTGGCAGGGTGGCGGGGGCAAAAGCAAAAGGGGCGGCAAAATTGAAATTTCTTCGCTCGAGCGACGACGCAGCAACTCATAAAAAGTTTAAACGTTTCATTCTAGTCGGCGGGCCTTGCCCCGCGCGAGCCTCGCCTCTCTCCCAATATAAACTCTCTTTTTTCGCTCTCGCCCTGTCGATTGACTACCGGAGCCTTTCCACTCGCCCTGATACGACTCCGGTTATACTAAACCCCCTGTACCACCCTCCCTTCCGACGCTCCGACTGCTGCTTTTGCTTCGCGGAGATGCTTACGGCTGGCAACTTTTACCCCCCTCGAGAAATTAGGGGCTTACTTTGCTCCTTTCCACCATTGTGGCATGCGGCCCGCACGCACACCGCTTCTGTCCCCTCTCCGTGTCGGGTATCGTAAACCCCGAGTTTACGCGTGTGTCCCTTCGCCCGCGAAAATGATCCGCACGCGCGCGCTACAATCACCTCTTTCGCGATTCCGTTCGAATCACGCGGCCTGCTCGATCGAACAGTTTCGACGCGGCACGATGAAATTTTATTTACAATTTTTCGCAACGGAGATCCGTACGCCGAGAGCCGTATGGATCTTTCGATTTTTGCCCCGCTAACGAGATACACGCTATTCGTTAACTTGCCTCGACAGCGTGCGGCCGTGTAACGAGCTCGGCGCGGATCATTCGGTACAAAACGGAGATGCCAGCGAACAGGAGATCGTTGCTTAAAAAGTCACGAGGATCGGAACAAATCCGGGAACAGGCGGTACACAATGGAAGCCGTCAGAAAACAATACAGGAAACTTTTCATTGGGAACCGACGCGCAGGAACGAAATTGAATCCCCTATCGGAAGTTCTCCGAGATCTAGCATTGTACACAGATCCTCGCGTATTCATACCGATCGCTGTTTCATTCGAATCACCAGATTTACACGACGAACGTTACAGATGGTTTCACGGTTCTCCTTTGTCCTTTTCATCTTTACGACACTCCCAATTATACGTTTACGTATACCCACTAATTAAAGAGTGACGTCGGTGGATCCGATTTTTTTTCACGAGGCGATTCGGACGCAGCAGCATCTTGCGTCGAAAAACAAGAAACGCGATGTGCACGGATATGAGCCGCGATAGCAGAGGCTGTTTGTAGATTGCTATGTATTCAATCACGGCGAGGCGAGGGGAGGGGGCCGAGGGCAGCCGAGGAGGGTTGCTGATTCTTGTTTGCCAATATGCTGATGTAATTATTATATTGGCTCCATCCTGGAGGCGCGCAGCTTCTTATTATTTGCCGTATTAATGCTGGCGTTGTTCATTAGCTGAAAACCCTAGCTGCATCGGGTCACACGCGTGCTCGGCTCCGCGTGCGTACGCTTCCCTATCCCGCGCTCTCGGGGCACAGTTTCGCGGGTTGTCGAAAACGTTGGGGGAGAGAACGGGACGAACGACAGGACGAACGATGGGAGAGGACGCGTATTCGGGTCGCGAGCGTTTCGCGGCTCAGACTGTTTCGGCGGCTGCATTCCATTATGAGAGAGGGAAGGGCAAACGAAAAAATAAAAGCGGATGTACGCGGAAAAAATGGATGCTGCTCGGCTAGGCAAATATCGTTGCCGGCGAGCAACTGCTGGTCCGGAGACACACGGCCGATGCACGTGGAAATTATTAAGCGGACCACCGGCACCGCCGCCGACGTACGCGCGCCGCGCCGCTCTCCGCTCTTCGGCTATCGATAAATATTGACGCTGCCCGTTACGGTAGATATTACGACCGCGTACTGCCGGGATTTCGGACCGCGTTCCCTACGACATACTCTGGATTTTCTCGATGTACCGTACCGTGAAAACGCGGGAAATACCGATCACCTCGTGAACATCTCGATCCCGTTCGATCGATCCTTGATTATCGTTTAAATAACAATAATTCCGCGGCATGTTCTGGCTGCGCGAAATATTTAACCTCTACCGACACCTCGGCATGCATTTCGGATATCACGTCGCGAAAGTACGCCTTGCGGATAGTAATAGTTTTATTATCGCACCTCGCGTTTGATCGAGAACTTTACGCGTGATTTATATCGTTCACGATTAAAACTAATTGCAAGAGCAACGCGCTTTACGCGTGGGCAAATTCTTAGGACATAACGATTCGAGACGCGGATCGAGATGCTTTCGATTGCTTATAGGTCGCGAGGGTGTCGGAGTCGATATCTTGCCGGCTCTGTGTCACAGCAGGGACGCCGGTTTTCCGAGTACCGGGGGTTTGAGGAAGGACGAGAGAGGGGTAAGAGAATCGACGACGGGGTAGTATCGGCGTGGCAGGGGTAGGTGCGGCTACGGGTGTCAGGGGATGGGTACGAGCGAAGGGGGCATGATTAGCATTACACTCTGAGCCTCGATGATCAATAGTGGAAACGTCTCTCCCTTCATTCTCATTCTCTCGCTGCGTTAGCCTTATCTCCCTACCTCTTTTCCCTCTCTCTCTCTCTCTCTCTCTCGCTTCTGCCATGCCCTGCTGCCTCCTACTTGCCATCGGATATGCGCGAATCTCCCACCCCTCCACCCACGGAACCGTTTTCTGCCACCCCCTGGTCTCGCCACCTACCGAGTACTCCGCTTCTGTTCTACCTCCGACTTTTTCTCCGTCTCCGTCGCCCGGCTGGACGAGCTTCACCCGGTGAATCGGCGAAAACTATACACGGGTTATGACAACGAACGTGATACTGCACGGTGTTGCGGCTAACGAGTCTCCGGGAACGCTACCGCGAAACATTTCACCCACTATTTCCTAGAAGTTCACCGGCGTTGCTCTCGTCGAGGTTTCATTCGAAATACGGTCACCAATTTCACGCGAGGAATTATAAAAATTTACAAAATCAAAAGTACAAAGGATTTTCATCGCGAACTTCACAGGACATCTATGCATGGCCCGTTTGCGAAACGATGCATGCCAAACTTGTCAGGGATAGCAACGGAACAGTCGTCAAAGTTTGATCGCGATGTAAGATAGATATAAGGCGCTATTCTACCCGTTACTTTCCCGCAGCGACGTTTTCCCGAGAAAACTGCAGCATCAGCCGAACGATGCGTGCGTATCTACGGCCCCCGATATGTGTGTACGTGCCATCGTATCAGCTACATAAAAGACCGAGATTTTCTCTGGCGCGGCGCGGCGTCTCGAATCTATAGAGGGAGTTACACACCTTCGTCGCCCGGCGACGTCCCCTCGCGCCCGTCGGAAGGGCCAGAGGGATGTTTTATTTGATGGTGTCAGCAAGCGGGAGATATTAACCGAACAGCTCTCGCCTGCTGGAATTATGTGGGCAGACGCGATCGTGGATGGCGCGAGAGATTTGACTTCCTTGGAATTTCCGGAGAACGCGGTTCGTCGCGTTGTAGCGAGAGACCAGGTTAGAAGGGAAACGGCGACAGGTCGCACGGGGATTTTAACGGGAGCAACTTCGCTGTTCCGAATGCCATAGCACCTCGGAGACGCTCTCTGGCATCTGACTACGAATCTGCTTTCGTTTCCAGGCTCATCTACGAAATTATTTCGCGGCTACTAGTTTTTCACGAAATTGAACAGAATGGCAAGCAATGGTTCCGCGTTCAAACACAAGCGAAGATAAGGGATGATCGTCTTCGGTTCGCGAGTCAACTTTAACGTCTACTTTAAAGTACACGCGAATCGGGCAGCAACGCGCGTGGATAAATTTCGGTGTAATCTAGGTAATTCTGAATCGAGGTGAGGGTTGAATTATCACGGAGCAACGAAGGTAGGATCAACGAAGACTATCCCATTTGTGTAACAGTTTGTTCAGGACACGACTTGGAGGCAAGGACGAGTGTACAAAAAAACCGCCCTGTTATTTATTATTCTATTAGCGAACCGACCGGTGTACGTCGGTGCGGTTGGACAAGGGAAAAAGTTTCGAAAAAAAGAGCAGGAGGAACGAGGCGGAAGAAGAAAAAGGGTGAGCCGAAGGGATAGCACGGCTAGGCCACGCGAAAGCTTTGGCTGAGGAGCTCGACGAGCGGAGAAAAGGATCCGCTCTAGCCGATACCGCGCCAAGCAGTCAAAGTTTGTTGACTTTGGCTAAATATTGGATGGCAACTGCAAATATTCGTTCGAACTATGCTTGTACCCCGTGGAGTGTACCCTCGACGCGAGCCGAGACCACTGTGCTCGGCCTTCTCTCGGCCGGAGTCGATGAAACTCGGTTCGATCGAAGGAAAAGCACTTTGCATTCTAAATCGAACCGCGAGACACAATTTTCCGGCGTAAGTGGATGCGAAAACATGTTTAGCCGGTTGGAGGAGGGGGAAGATGATTTTCACCGGTACGTTCGAGCGGTGTGTGTCTCTTTGCTCCGAAGATCCTCCGAATGACAGCCAATAATTGTTCCAGATAATTACTGCGGCAAAAGATCGAATCCCTTCCGATTGTTCTTCTTTCGTTCTCCCTCGGACCGCCGCGTCCTGCCGACCACTTGTTCGTTCTCTCGCTTTGACAATTTCTTTCAGCGAATCTCTTTTCGGTTCATTTGACGGGGTGACCTTTTTTCGCGCCTCGCGCACAAAGTGTCGATCCATCGTTGTCTTAATGGCTTGGCAGGCCACTCGTCCTTATTGCAGACTTAATTACTGGCTGACTCCAGAAAGTTATAATGGCCAACAAGGAGCACCTCGAGGACCCCGGCCCCTTTCAGCTCGGCCGCACAAATCACCGTCGAAATAAAATTTTCTTAGTCGAACGATATTTCAAGTGACGCCGCGCCGTGCCGCGCCACTACTCCGTTAGCCTGCGATTTAATCTCCGAACTTAACTTAAATCTCTCTCGTTGCCCGCCGAGATTGGCGTCCCGTTGAACCGAGTGATCAACGACTATTATCGACTCGTAAAAATTTTCGCGAGCACGTTTAAAAAACAAACGATGAATATTCACGAGAAAACACTCGATACATTCGACGAATATACACTGATATAGAACGTAATTTTTCGGTGCCTCGCGTAAAGAGAAACCCATAATTTTGAATTCAAGGAAAGTCCTTATCCTTCGGCTTATCGCCTGACGTTCGCTCCGATACGTTTACGAGTGATAACGCGAGGCGAAACGACAGAATTCGAAAGAGCGAGTTTGCCCCCAAAGGGATGCGGTCTACGAATCGAAAATCGCTTGCCGAGGGACAGAGGCGATGTCGTGAAGACAACGCAGCGAGAGGGAGAGGGGTCAGAAACGGCAAGCCTAAACAATATCTTGCGGCGATGTAAGGAGCGTCTATTGGGCCATTACCGGCGGTGGCTGACCATTTTGCCCATTTGGCTTGGACAGTGCTACGTCAGCGGTCTCGATTTTCTCTCTTGTTCTCCGCCTATTTCCCCTTTCATACATTCTGACCCTCGCCGCCTATTTTCGCGTCGTCCCTTTCGCGCGTCCCATATTGTTAACGACGAATAATTTTTCTCTTTGCATTTTAAAACGAATCAAATCGCTTCAGCTTCCGTGGAAATCGCGATATTTTAGGTTCAATGATGTTTTAATAAGAATCAACCGGAGATTGGCCTGGGAATTAGGTACCATTTCGCGGCGAACGTTCGAAAATCGTGGCTTCGATCTCTCCATAAAGATCCCACGCGTGTGTATCTATATTTTCACGGAGAGGAAGAAACAGGGTAAGGTCGAAGGAGATCTCGGTGCGCCGATAGAGCCACGATGATATATGACCGGCGATAAAACGGAGACATTGAAAGGCCGGGATCGATCTCGTTTCGTTTCTCGGTCTCTTTTTCCATGTCGTGCTCGCTTTCCTTGTGACCCTCCCCCTCGAGGATGAATCGCGCGATTCATCGATCCCGCCGGCTGCTGAACTTGATCGAGATTTTACGGACTCCTTTGCTCGCCCGCAGGCCCTCGCGTCTCCCGATACAATTTCAGATTCGAAAATCGATGAAATTTCAGCTCACCTCACGCGTATCGCTCCGAGAGAAAAAAAAAGCGAAGAGAAATTCGTAAACGCTGGTAAAGACAACGAAACCGGTCGGTACGGTCTCGGGCCACGTTGACAACGATCCATCGCGACGATCAATTTTCCCTCTCAATGGCTCGAGGGTGAAGCCTCGAAATTCGTTACGCTACCGGTTACATTTTGTCCCACCCCTTCGGAGTACAAACCAAGAATCTAGCGATCTCCGACCAGAAAGACATATTCCAAGTTTCTCGGATAACATTCAAAGCGTAAGACAAAATGCTCGCGGGAGGAAATCGTCTTCACCCCATCTTCGTTCCCCGTCTCTCCC
>SHCU01000004.1:1223647-1239704 GCA_004307685.1 Ceratina australensis
TCTGAACCCGACGAGGGAAATCGGTGTAACAAAAATATTACTCCGCGTAAGATACAAAAAGCTTATCAAAATTAAAAATAAAGCTTTTGCATATTCGTGAAAAGCGAGACTTCACGGAAGCGATGATAAATATCGTGTCTCGGAGTACGGATATTCTGAAATTGACTTATGAAATAAAATGACTATTTAGACGAAACAAGTACATGCGTAGATTAACGAAATACCCGTATTCTTATGAGCGCGAGAGGTGACGGGACAACATGAAGGCACAGCAATTACCCCGCTGCGAGGACGAAAAGACCGTTTTCCCGCAAGTAGCCCTTAACTAGCGCGCCACGCCGGTGCACACCGTCGCACGTTTTCCCTCGGCTATTCGGGCGGGAGTAGCGGTCAGGAAGCTCACGGCGGGAAGTCAGACAGAAACGGTGTCCAGGGAAAGGGAGTGGTTTTGCTGATCGGATGGTATTTAGCAATAAAGTTCGATTCCCCGGGTCCGGACCCGTAGAAAGAAGCAGCCCCTGATTTCGTCGGGGTTGCGAAAATTACAGCTCCCGTAGCGGTCTGTCCGTCTGCACACGTTCGGTGACGTGCAAGTGGCCGCGTTTAAGCTTCGCCACCGGGTATCGGCGTGTTCCAACGACTGCAAGGGTCGCCTGGAAAAAGGGGGGACGTGCTAGTCGGAGGCGAGAGACTGGAGAGCGGAGCGGTCACCGAGGTGAACCCGGGCCACGGGAACGGAGATCCACGGGAGATGGAACGACAAAAAGACCGATGGCTCGCGGAAGTGCCGATCGACCGTTCCTGCGTGTACCGCTCCGGAGCTGAAATCGTCTTGATGGCTGCGGTGGAGATAGCTATCTCGATCGAGAGCGTACAATACTTTTCGTGGACGTGCAAATTTCTTTCATTCTCGGATCGTTACGCGATAGAAGCGGCGAGAATACCGATATCGAAGAGAAATCGCAGAGGATCCGAGGCGCTTATAAACGTCGACGAACGCGGGATTTAAGATTGTATCATTGATTTCTCGCGGAGCAATATCGCCGAAAGAAATTGGGAGGGCTAAAGTCAAATCTTGAGAAACTGTCTTGAAACGAAGTCACCCCGAAACGAAGCTCGCGTCACTATTTACACAATCGGTTCCCCGATGATCGAACGACGGTCCCATCGAGCAGAACGAAAAGTATGGAATATTTAGCGTTCAGTGAGCTCTAAAAGCAATTATATAGGAGCCATTGTTTGTCGGGTGTGCGCCTCCGCGATACGAGGGTGAACAGTCGAGATGACGGTAGCTACGGCTCGGAGAGGGTGAGCGAGTCCGACCGGAACGGAGGTAGGAAGCATCGGGTCCAATGAAAATCAGAAGTACGGAGCAATAAATACGACCGAGTCGATCCACCTCCCTCTCCCCATTCGGTCCTACGGATTCAACCCTGCGAGGCCACGCCGCGCGAATCTCCCATTCGGTTCAAACGCGATCTTCTTCTTTCCCTTTCCGTAAACCATCCGGCCGGCTTAATTCTTGCCGCCAGTATTTCCCACTATCTTCCTTTGACTCGCCGCTCTATCGGAATAAATTCGATTCTCGTAAACCAGTGGCTGAAAATAAATCAATCCGAAACGGAGTCGAAGCTTCGAGTTTCCCGAAGAAATTAATCGCAGCGTACCGCGAGGAATCGGAGATTAAGTTTCCAACCGGGAAAAATATAGAGCGAAAAGGATGACGAGAGGAGGAGAAAGAGAGAAGGTTCGCGGTCTGAAAAGTGCAACCGGCTGTTAGAAAAGAGGAACAAGTCTCCGAGCCGAGGAAGAGAGGAGAGAGGGACGTGAAAACAGAGCGTCGGAGGACCATTCTAATATAAATGTCCCGGGCCGAAAGCCGGAGCGGAGACATTCGCTAATTAAAAAACTTGAAAAATTAATACACATTTCTCTCGCTGCTCCGGGGGTTGTGTTACTCCTCGCTTAATCCTTGGTATCTGATCGGCCATCTGTTCCCAGCCATCTCGAACCTGGCACCGCTGCCAGTTGCCATCCTTCCCGCCCCTCGGCCGCCCTCTCTTCGATATTACTTCTTGTACATGCCGGTGATTCGTTGCTCGTAATAGCCGGACGATCACGATAAATTTTCTGATTAACCGGTAGCTGAACGAAACCAAATGAGGGACATCTCTCGTCGCGTTGAATCAAGGATCGTCGAAGAGGCGCGCACCCTCAGAATATTCGAAAACAGCCGCCGTCGCGAGGGTTCGCGTAAACCGGATCCCGGTGATCGTGATTTTCCAGCTATCACGTTTACACAAAGAGAGGACAAAGACCGGAAAAGCAAAGGCTGCAAAGATATCCCCCGATAGAGCGACTCGTTCGAGAAGGGGTTGACGCGACGCGTCGCGTCCCGCCGAGGGAGAGACAACCGGAGCGAGAATCGGCCTCCTATCTCGTAAAGGGGTAAAAGGAGCCGGCCGAACTCTCGCCGGCAGCCTATCGTTATCAACAATTCAATAGTGTTTAACTTATTTATATGCCGTTAAATGCCGGGACTAATTAGATGGCGGCATAAAGATCCAGCCCGTACCCTCTGCGGGCCCACCTCTCTCGCGCTCCTCCGAAGCGGTTCGGGGCAGCGCCTCGTGGGGTGTAACGTGCACCGGGCACGGCGCGAGGGGGTGGAACGAAGGTTACGGAGGTTAGAGGAAGCTTCCATAACCATCCGGAGACAGACAATGGCAAAGAATGAGCCAGGAGTCTCTCTTGAATAGGCCTCAAGACACTGAACGCTATAATGCGAAAGACTCCATTGTGACGCGGGCAGTTAAGTGCTCCTGTCTGGTCTCCGAAACGAAGTGGGCTACCATCTTCGTCTCGTCCTGTTCCTACGAGCTATTTTTCGACCGCCGTTCTCCTCGCTCGTCGCGTCATCGCCTCCGAGTCGATTTCGCGGAGAGCTCCAGGTATTATTCCATTGAGACACCTACTGCTCTCGCTCGGTATTCTCTGATCGCGTTCCTCTCGTGCGCGGGATAATTTGACAGCCACTTCGATTCTTCCGGAGCTCTCTCTCTCTCTGTTCCCTCCTTTCGGGATTTTAGCAAAATCTTTAATGGGGCCTTGAAGGTAGCGAGATTTTTCGCGGTCCGCCAAGCCCGAATATCGTACGATGGATATCGCTGGTAGAGAATGAAATGAAATGTTGGATATTTAAGGCCGGAAGAGAGAGGTGGACGATGGCGGAGAAGGAACGGGACAAGATGAGCCGTGGCTGCGAAAGTTTCGCTCCTCCTTGCGGAAGAAATGTCTGACCGCGGCACAATTCACGGATGATAAATCGTTTAAACCTTTTCATAGAGCTCGTTCGGCCGGAACTAAAACGAATTTAAGGTCCAATTGCAGCCACGGATACGGGATGCTGTAGTTAAACAGGCCGAGATTAACGATTTTTCCATTCAAGAAAACAGAAGTCCTCTTTTTCGCGGCCTTCGTTCCGGCGACACGAAACGCGCGAGATCAAACGATTACGCGAAACAGGGTAATGATTCAGCTGGATTCTGGTTGAACGCAAATATTTTTGTCATCGTACTTGACACACTTCTATCGATAATCGAATTTCAATGGAAGTCGGTACACGGTTGAGCGAAACTATTAGCAAAACTTTTTATATAAAATTATTTTATCCATCTTACCAGTTTGCTCCTGAACAAGCGTCGCGAGAACAGCGGCGAGCGTTTTACGTAGCAATGACAAATCACGATCGGAGACGGTGATGTAACGGTCAGCTTTAGGTCGTTCGGTGTCGACCGGTAAAAATAATTTAAACCGTACACCGAGCAACGTTGCAGAATTTACGACATGTCGCCACGACGACGTGGACGCGGCACACAACCGAGTGACTCGGTGTATTACGAGAATCGACGTCGATACGTACATGTTCGCATGCATGATCACTAGCACGTGTACGTTTTATGTACTCGACAAGGTAACACCTTTCCCCACCGTGGTAGCGATTTGCCATCGGGCGACGTTTTGCTTTATGTACACTGGCCTCGACGATACGTGACGTATGATAAACAACGCGTGTAACAAGTTAACGTGTAACAAGAAGAAAGAGTATCGACCATGGTACCATTTTTTTATCGCGCCTAAAAACATGAAATTTTGCTTGCCCGGAGTAAACATTTTCTACGAACGATAAATAACGAGAGCGCGTAGGGTTTCACGCGCGAGACGACGAACCGTGCGAAAATTTTGATCGCTCGAGTTAACTGGCCAAAATATTCCAAGAGACGCGAGACTCGCTTCTCGAACGCGAAGCAGAAAAATCACGTCGTCGCGGCAACGCGAAAACGTAGAGGTAGGCGGGTTTCTGGGAAGGAACTAGGAGAAGGTGAATAGCGTGTAGGTGCGCCGCGATCTTAAATGTGAAAACAATTCCGAGAAATAGCTTCTGCATTCACTGTTCTCAGATATCGGACGTGCTGTTCTTTGATACATTCGAAAGGTGTGATATCTGATTGCTTGACCGTCTAAAGGTCTAAACTGCTCGTACGATGCATACAAACACGATTGTCCTCAACGACGTTTTATCCGGTTAGATGCGAGCGAGTCAGAATCGATCCGATCAGCTGTGATTAGCCGTGTGTATTTGTTCGACCCAGTGATCAAAACGAGGCGAAACGATGAAGGGATTAGCGTAAACGGTATCCCCGACCGCGATACAGGCAAATTATTAGTCGCTTTATCGTATCTACTTTATTACGGTAGATAAGCTCGTAAGTTTACCTAATTGTGCTTCGTAAAATCGTGATGCGACAACAGGCATGGATGTAGTGGCCAAACTCATTACAAGCTATTTCGTTGTAATAAAAAAATAAATGGAGAAAACGTGGAAAAAATAGACAAAGCCTTGCAAAACAAGCGATAGATTATTCGAACAACTCGTTTGACCTTAATATTCATTTGCATCGTATGGAACTCGTGAAAAGGGCAAACAAAAATGATCGGAAAATCGGCGATTTACTTTACGTTTCGAGTTACAAAAGCTACCGCGAAAATAATTGTTCACGGCTCGAGAAAAAGAACGAGACGAACAGCGTGCGTCGACGCGCGAGACCGCCGGTGTCGCCTTCGAGCCAGCGCAGGACTCCGCGGTCGTTCGTTTCTCCTATATCCTTGATGGGCCCTCGTAAACCGAATTAACAGCGCGACGACCACGTGACTATAGTTAGCGTGCGGCTAGCGTGCACTCACACGATTAAAATGTAAACTCACACGGGAGAGCTTGTTCCCGGGCGTATACGTTCGACTTATACACGGTCGACCACGCGCCGCGAGGAGAAACCTGCGAATTCGACTCGACGCGATACGCGTACCCGCGCGCCCCGGCTCGTCCGTGCATGCAACCGCCTACACACGCGAACGCAGAGGTTTCCAGGAGTGCGCGTACACACACACACACACACACGGAAGCCTGTGGATGAGCGTGAGCAATAAGAGGAACCGACAGAGGATATCATAGAAGCGGGGTAGCGGCAGCTCGTGAGGAACGGTAAGGGGTGGAAAATGCATATCCAGGGGATGAAGAGCCGGCCTCTCAGAGCTTGGCATGGTACAGTGGCTACCCAGCCACCCCCATTACCCTTCTCCTCGACCACCGAACCCGCGCGAAAGCCGTACCTCTCGCGAAACGTACATCTACTACTTCCTCCAGCCTCCGGCTCAACCACCCTCCTCCTCTTTCTCCTATTTCATCCATGGTGCAGTAGTCGCTTACAGCGCTTCCAAATTCGCGTAATAAAGCTAGCAACGGGGGACGAAAGGGGCGCGGGTACGAGGCGCCGACGCTAAGTACATTTACACGAATAGATGAAAATATCAGGAACGAAGGATTGGGAAAGTTTGGTCGGAAGTTGCGAAGGTGGCAGAGAGAGAGAGGAGGCGGAGGAGAGGAGCGAGGGGCGATCTACTTAACATTCTTTGCTCTGGGTCCGACAGGGCGGCAGACGGATCGTGTTACCCCGAATATCGACTCTGTACATTCGTTTGTTTATAGATATACATACGGTACATTTTTTTTTCGGCATAGACAAGCGGGAACCGTGGACCGGGTAGGGTGGAAAAAGCGAGAAAGAGAAGGCGGTACACTCGTTATAATTTCGAGCGTAACCCGTTTGCGCGGGTCTATATTTGCGCTCGGGAGCTACGAAGGGCCGCTTGTCCTTCCTTTTTGCCACCCGTTCCCCCTACCTCGCTCCTTGCACCCCGATTTTTTGTCAAACTTCAAGAGAGGATCGCTATTTTCGAGGAACATGCACGGGTACACGCGGCCCGGATTTATTTTGCACGTTCTTCGCGAAAGCGTGAGGGTTCTCGAGAAACGAGAGCTCGCTACAGCGGGAACAGAGGATCGTTTTCGTGTGCCGTCACATCGCGATTTGGCAGCCTCGACGATCATCGAAAAATTGTCCGTCTCTTTTTATTTTTCTAACTCTCTTTTCGCGAAAACACATTTCCACGCTCGCTGACGCCTAAAACCTTAGCTCTTGCTTTTAAACGGTGGACTCATCGATTACTTGCCTGTAGCGACAGGACCAGTGGAGCTTTAACGTATATACGCCTCGATACGAACTCTTGAGAAGCATCACCTATTTATCGCGAAACAAATGTTACGTCAGCCAATTAAATGATCCCGTGGAAGGAGTCGACCACCGGTGAACCGGTTATTAGCAGCGGCTGAGAGCCGCGCGATTAAAAATTTCCCAACCTTCCGCGGAGAGGGAGAGAGAAAGGGGTGGCCATATATCCGTAAGAAAAATACCTGTTCACTTTTCACCGTCTCCGGCGCCGGTGCCGGTGTACCGATACACGCGCGTTCACGTACAACGCGAACTAAGTTATAATTTACAACGGCACCTACGTCCTCTCGCGCGCGAGAGGCAGGGAGCGAGTATCAAGGGCTACTCGTCGTTTTTCTGATTCTTCTCTACCTCCTTCCAACCACCGAGTCTCCGTCGCAACCGTTTCATTCGAAACGTCCGTAGATACGCGTTGAACCTTCTTTTTCGAGGCTACGCAACGCGATGGACGCGCACCGGCGAGGGTGTTCACCGGCATATATATTTATTTATTCGTTTTTCACGAAAGAACAAGGGGGTCTGTCGGCACCCGCCGAAAAATGGTGAAGTGTGTACGAGAGACGGGCGTAGGAAACCGGTGCGCTTTCGTCGACGCGCAGAGCTTGATAGAAGAGCATGTGCACACGGGCTCCGCTCCTGCTGTTCATCGGATACCGACTCCCGCTGCAGGCTACATTGGAGCAGATTAACCGGAAGGGATTATTACAAGGGAGGATGGAGGGATGTACGCATTTATTCCGGCCAAGGGATGAGAAGGACCTGCATGTTACTCCACATGCCCAGGCATCGCAGCCGGAGAGAGAGATTCTTTTTAATTCTGCCTCCCTTTTTTTCCTGGGTTCGTTCAAACCACCCCCGGAGATCCCCGCCCGCCCGCTCGACCGACCGACCGACCGACCGTTTCTCCCTTTCCCTTTTTGCTTCCTTCGAGCTGTCCTTCAAAAACCGATCTTCCTTCGATTTCGAGTTTCGTTTACGCGACTGACAATCCCGTAACGCGATCCGAGTCTATCCTGTTGCTCGGGTGGAAGCCGGCCGCGCTCCTCTCGCTCCCCGCGTTCGAATCGTTGATAACGAGATCGATCGAATTATCCGTAACGCTTTCCCGATTTTATAAAATCCCCTCGTTCCTCGAACGATGCGGCGTGGAGGTGATCGGTGAAACGAAGACAATCACGGATATGAATATGATCCGTACGAGTAGGTAAAAGTGCAAACAGAGAATTGGCTGTATACGATGAAATAGTGGCACGGAACACGGAACGACGCGACGCATCGCAACGGGAGGAAGGGTCGGAGGCTTGTTCGACAAACAAACGATGGGTTTCATTCCAGCGATCGAATGCTTCTTTGGTCGGTACACAAGAGGGGGATGCACCCGGTATTTTTCGACAAACTTGACGCTTTAGCGTCCAGTTCACGGTTAACGTTCCCGATTCGCGACGATAGTTCGACCGTGTGTACGCGCGCCCATCCCACGGCGGACGCACGCGCGCGTATAAATACATTGCCAGAAAATCGGATGCCACAGCCGCGAGAGGGTGAAGGAACTTGACGAAACGCTCGCGCCGGATACCGTGCGCGAAAATACGCGATCGGTACTTTCCCCGGCGAGAAGGACGGCGGGGATTATCGTGTGCACGTGCGAATCTCAACTCCTCGCTTCTCCTCTCCGGCGGTATTAAACGATTCGACGAGTTTTATTTATTCAGGAAATGAAAATCCTAATAGACTTTCGCTTCGTTGTTATATTTTCTTGCCTGCCGAGAGAGGTATTTACGTACGCATACCTTTTGCGCGTGCACGCTCACCTCTATCGCGGCCCCTTTCCTATCGCGTACGCTTACGAATACGCGCGTACCGCGTACGTGATATCGCAACCCTGTTCTTCTATAACCCGTTGTTAAATAACAGGATGAGCAACCTTCTGTGAATTTCGGTACTTGTTTGAAGAGCCGAACTACCGTTTCCCGCTGTGTTATTTATCAATTATCGGCGAATCGATCGGTACACGTTTCGTTTTAATCGTTGCATTCTTGTAATGCGGAAAAAATTCTACGAGATCGAACGCCTCGAAGCAGCGGGGCCAAAATGTAAAATTCAAAGAGACATCGAGCAAGCGCTCCGCCGTTTAAAACGTGCGAACAATAGCATCTCGTATAAACTGAACCACCGAAAGTATTGGGATTCGTAAATTCGATATTTCGAACGACCCGTAAAAGATCGATAGAGCGCGTCGAAAGCGGCAATGTAAACAGTCGAAGGAGCTCGATTAATTAACGGCGACTTTTCTTCACCGTCATTTGCAAGAAAAATAGCTTGCGATCACAACGCGGAGCGCCACATCGATTCGGTGGAAGCTTACTTAGGTATTAAACGGAGTGGCCGTGTATTGTTTAACGGTTCGCGTGTGTGGGATCGGTCACCCCGTATAAGAGAACCGTGGTAAATATTAGGTACCATCCTGACGGCGTTAAGTGTACAATGGTGAGAGGCTGCCGGGGGTGTAACGCAGAAGGGTGCACACGGGGTGCCCGGCGCGAGAGAGACCGGACGAACGAGCGGCAGAGGGGGGAGGGTGGCTGGTGGTGGAAGGATACCTTTCGTCCGTAGAATAGCTGAAGGTAGAGATGGAGGCGGCGACCAAATTGAATTTGGGTTCTGGCCTCTGTTTAGATTCCTCGTTGGTTGTTTAGTTTAGAGGAACAAAGAAAACATCTATGTGTTTATTCTAGCCAACGCTTTACCCCCGCCTCTCCTACTCGTGCCTCAACGTGACTCTCCCGCTCTCCCTCTCTCTTTCACATTATTTCTGTCCCTCGCGCGTAACTACTCTTTCTTCCCTTCATCCCTCTTCCCTCGTTTCCCTTCAACCGGATTCCTCGACGATCCACAAACTCTAGCCACCGTATGCACATTTTTTTTTTACGGGAGCTTCCAACCCCTCCGCTGTGTCCTCTAATTCGTTAAATACGCCCGCCTCGCGTCGCATCTATCCCACTTATTTTGCTTTCCCTCCTACGATGCTTTTCACTCTTTTTCCGCGATGCGCTTCCCTTTCCGATCGACGATATCTCTCTCAAGGTCCAGCACCTCCGAGTAGTCTAGGATCCGCGGGAAGTCGCGACAATTTCCAAAATAAACGCGTTCGCGAATAATTATCGCGCGTGCGACGCCAGCCAGGGTGTCTCCATCGATTTTAAAACTATCTTCTTTCCATCTGTAAACACGTTCAGGTCCACCTTACAAAATCGTTTCCAGAAACAAAAGCCGTCCCACCTATTTCAAACAGATGTCCAGGCGCATACTCGCAGAGAGGATCAAACCGTTGGATGGTTCGAACAAATTCGTATTTCCACGTCATCGTCAACGATAAAAGCTGATAAGAGAACCGACTCTGACTCCCAGCGCGCGTGTTCGCTCGGGTAAAATCGAACAGATGCGAGAGAATTCGTGCGATCGTGCAACGCACGGTTAATTCGTCTATGTGTTGAGAAAAGACTAGATCAAATATGTGTACAGCGTCGTTGAAAGAGATCGGCATTATCAATCCGCAAACTTATTTCTTTCCTACGTTCTCGCCGATCCGCTGCTAATTACGGTACGCGAGGGGGGGGCGAAACGAGAGCTGCCGGTGGCGTAGCCTCGATGTTTAAAGATCGCACGAGGCGGAAATACAGTTGTTTCAGGTGTAGTTCACGTAGAATCCCCACGATGTTTAAGATCTCCGAGGCGAAAGAGTCAGGGGCAAAGATTTAACGGTATCCGATGGTGTTTACACGAGGTGACACGAAATGTTTGGCCGCGATTCTCTCGCCAGTTATTTCAGGTGGCCGAACGGGAGCCTCATAGTTTTGTCAACCGACGCGAAGCCGATCGTAAAAACTCCGTGAATGGCGTTCTATCGACGCGACAAACTCGTCGCCGAACCCTGCTCATCGCCGGGTTAGCTGTTTAATTCGATTGCATCGAGCGATTGTAAACCGCGAGCGAAACACGGAAGTCTCGACAAATGAATGGAATCGTTTTTCATAACACTGTTGCAACAAGTCGTTCTTTCCGTGTTCGCTCTTCTGTATTTAACGGCAACCTCGAACCGTAATCAACGCGATCGAATCTTTGAAGCCTCGATAGATAATATCATTAGAAAGCGTTATCACCGTTACGATTTCGAACCCACAGAAGGGTGTTTCTCTCTCGGGAGGCATCGCGGGAGCGCGCGAGGTAAAATTAGAAGAGAGCTCGTCGTTGAAATTCGGCGGAATGTTCGACCAGATTTTCTCAGGTATCACTCAGCGGTACGAATCGAGCGTGTGAATAATGGAGGGTAATCGCCCCTGCCAGTCTCCGTCGACCTTCGCCCCTCGAGGGTACCAAGGTGGGAGACTCGAAAGGGTGGAATTTCTAGATTGGATTTAAGTACACAGCCATGAGGTTTCAACCGGTTAATAATACAGATAAAATCGAGACTTCCAAGACTACGGGAGACGACGCGACGTTGCGTCGCGTCACGGTGAACTTGAATTCCCCGCTTCCTATTGTATCTATATCCGTCGCGTTCTTTGCTCTGTACCCCGTCACCGTTCGTACGGTCCATCGTTTGATATTCCAGAAATTGACGGATCACCGAAATACCTCGCGTTGTACCAAAATAAACATCTGACATCTGCTGTTTCAAAATAATCAACGATTAACGACGTTTAGAGATCGAATTAAATCGCTTATCGAGTTGACCGATATGGATTTCAGATAGCAATTTTGTTTGTGGAAACGATTAGATCCGCGTTCAAGTAAATGTTCTCGCTATTGAACATTCAATGGCGATTAGAACCAGAACGAAATATTTAACGCTCGGTAAAAAGAAGCTTATACCGATTCGAATCGAAATTTTACCTCCTGGATATTTATACTGCTATTCCAACGAAAAGCGAGGTAAAAGTGCGTATAGCGCGGCTCGCGAGAGTCACGTTCCACGGTGACGTGAAAATCGGCCGTCGGCGGACAGATTTCAGTAATTTATTATAATCCTCGTCGGAACCATCGTCGCGTTTGCACGATTAAGGAAAGTTTCTGTTTTTTTACTTTAAAGGGTAATAAGATGAAAAAGTATAGAGAAAAATCCGACAGCGGAACGAAGGCTGGCGAGAGACAGCGTGGGATGCGCGAGAACGAAAGAAGCCTTTTATGCGAGGGCCAGCTGGCTCAGCACGACAAAAATTCTTTCAATTACAGAAAAGCGAATTCTCCTTAACTCCCGGGCATCGATATTCATAGCGAAGCGTGTTACGTAAAAGTTACGACGGTATTCGGGGTTCCCGCGGAGCCGTAGGAAGAGCGAGCGAGAGGAGGCGAGGATGCGGATCAGACTGCAGCCCGGTTATAGGCACTCGAATACGGGGTGGTAGCGCGAAGAGGGTGAAAAAGTATAACGGAGAAGAAGAATTGGGCAGCAAAAAGGGGGAGAGGCGGGTATACCGAGCAGCGGGTTGATTGGAAAGGACAGCCTATCCGCAATTTGCGCGCCGGGAGAAGGGAGTAGGAGGTGAGAACTCGCTTGTCTTTCATCGGGACTTTCTTTCCCTCTTTTCTTCGCCTCGACCAACGTTGCCACCGACCCCTATTGCTCTCCCCGGTACCCCCGTTTCCTCGCCCCGTTTTTTCTATTTTCCATCAACCGTTCCTTCTCCGCTAAGCATCCCTCTGCCTCTGCCTCCGCGCAACCAACCCCTTTTTGCATCTCAAGAGAGGAGGAGAGCTCGTCGATACCCGCGGTGCCGTTCTTATCCGGCCGGATCCTCTCGAATCTCACGCGGACTCGTTTCGATATTAACCTCGCCGCGGGATAAACGGCCTCGTGATTCTAATGAAATATCGACACCGGTGAAAGTGCGTTTAATCAGAGGATGCCGACGTCGCCTTCGCGGATTCCGAACCGATCGAGGGAGACAGGGGATCCGTCGGCGTTTCGACGTATCCTCCCCGCCTCACCGTCGAGGAACTTGAGACGCGGACCGATCTCAACGAGTGAACGCGAAAGAACGACAGCGACGTTCCGTCGTGCACGGGCGAGATGCATCCGTTAGAATCAGTGGCAACTATTCGTCGAATGCTATTTTCCATCCTCTCTCGCATTAAACGATTCAAGATGTTCGCTATATCGATAATCGACAATCGTGCTAATATTAACGCGCAATCTCCACGTTCGCTTGCACCGAGTTTAGCCACGGCGTTCTATCAAAACGAATACAGGTCGAGGCATTTTATTTTTCACGGGGTCAGACCAAAATGCGCGACTGTCCTGACCATCAAACCGATGGCTACGTTATTTATGTATATCTTATTTCGTTGATCTGTCGGTACGATCCTGCACACTCTTCTTCGAGTGAAATATTAACAGCTCCGCGATTACGTTATTTCATTTGTAGCTGTTTATAAAGATATTTATCCGATTCTCACGGAATAACGATGGAACGCCCGCTATTCCCGAGTTCCCGCTGACGTCACGCCATTCCGCGGCGGTCTACCCCCGATTCGCGTTTAAATTATAAACAGCGTCAGCCAACGTCGAGGGGCTTTGATCGACTTCGAAACCGCAGGAACTCAGACCGGCTGTACCACGCGATAATCAGGATCTCCGTTTCGGAGTTCGAACTCGTGTGGCCACTCTCGCTCGTCTCTAAGTTTCGCGTCAATCTTCGTACGAACATCGCTACCCACTAATTTTAGAGGAAGGTTAATGGATCCTAACGGAATCTTCTCGCGAATCGATGCGTACATGTTCCTCGCTTCGAAATTAATCATTGTACCCAAACAACATCTGTCAATTACGTCTCGTGGCGATCGATAAACTATTTTTAACTATTTTTCTCTTGACTCTCGAACCGCGAATTAAACGGTTAATCGCGATCGTTATATTATCAGCGAATATAACACGGTGTTTCGAATTAAAATTTTATTATTAGTTCCCGCGAGATATTTTTGCAAGGGATTATTTTTGTTACGCTTCGAGCCGCGAAAACTTAATTCGCAGGATCGACCGGAGCGTATCGAGCACTTGAGAGATCGTGACGAGCACGAGGACAATAAACGGTAATAATCGCTCGAAGAAAACAATTGGAGGCATTAGCAGAGTCGGCAGGTTCGAACCGAATTCGGAATCAGCACCGTGCCGAAGTCGCAAAGGCTGGTAAGACTGGTTCCTCCGCGAGGCAACGGCGGAGGGCAGGAAGTCGCGGTCAGAGCTGACAAGTGGTCAGCAGAACTTGATAGTTTCGCAAAACTCGATCTTCGGAATCGCCTCGAATCTCACGCTGTTCACGGGACCTTCACGATCTTCGCGCGGTAATGACGAATCATTTTTCTCATTTTTCCCGACTATAATTAAGTGACACGAATCACGAGAACCGAATCCCGAATAGCCAACATAAAGCCACAGAAAGCTTTCGATGAGACGACAGGCGTTACACGCAAACAATTTATACTTCGTGAACCGTATTTAGGTCTCGGTCCACGAGAGTTGACGATACATATTTGTGGAAAGTTCGATCGTCGCGGCAATTTTGACGAGCGAGCTCGTTTTAGCCGCGAGCGATCAAACGGAACGAAGAAAAGGAAAAAATAACTGGATCGGTGTATCGTTGAAATAATATAAAAAATATCAACCTTTCTCTCGCCCTACGCATTTATGTATACGTGTCAGGCGGACGATAAGCGAATCTCTGTTTACACGTAACCAACAAGCGAGCAGATGTACGTATCGCACGTGTAATTCAGGGACCCGTGCCCGTACACACGTATTTACCTGGTGCGTCACGTGAACTTGATATTCACCGTTACTATCTACGCACACGCGTTCGCGAGCGCGGCGTATCAATAACAATACCACCCCCCTCGCTAATGCGTACCGCGCGCGCTTATTAAAATTATTTGTCCCCGCTGGTAGCCGCTATCGATATCGAGAAGGACTTATCGAACAATCGCGTGTAAAGCGGAGTAGAAAACGAGCAAAAACTATCGGGCGAGCATCATAATCTCTCGAATCAAAACGAATAAAAGAGAGTACACGAAGCGATAAAAACCGAATGAATTGTTCGAGGCAGGACGTATCCTAATTTACGGGATACAATATTTTATCCTGAGGTTACGGTGAATTTGAAAATTCAATCAATTATTCGAACCGCGATCCCTGATACATTTTGTTCTCAAGGAAGGAAACCTTTGGCACGGTTTTGAAAACTTATAACGCGCAGAGAAACCAGTCTAAGCTGCTCGAAGAAGCGTGTGCCACGTGTTACGCGTATGCGCATCGAAGGTGATTTTATATGTATACCTGCTGGCTATGCGCGACCGTATCCGCTCTCCCTTTCGAGAAAGCAACCGTCGAAAAGGCCGCTTTAAGGGCCATAAAACATTTGTTTCCCTCGGCGCGGCGGTGCTACCAGTCCGCCGTCGTGGCACGGCGTGGCTATATTGCGTTCAGCCGCGAACGCGGGATTTCGAATTGAATTTGAAATCAGGGGTCTCGATTTTATGGCGTCAAACACCCCGCCGGTTCTTTGAGCTCGGAGAGAAAAGTTTAACCCCGAAACCCTCCGCGGGCGCGATGATCGTTATCGGTTTACTGTTAGCGTATCGATGCAAGATGCGACCGTTGAACAGTTCAATTTCATTTTCGATTTCCTACGGGGCTCGTAGACTCGTAGGACAAAGATACGAGAGAACAGGGACCGTAAGTCTCGGAGTTCCTTATCGCGGAATGATACCGTCATTTCGAGAAATCAATGAGTCTGGTACGGGGCAGCTCGTAACAACCGGATTCCGCTTTATCGTGGCGTAAGCAGATGTTTGCTTCTAAAATTAGTGCTATTTACGGAGTGATGTCGTCGTTTAATAATAACCCTAGCTCCGCGCTCTAGATAAATTCAGGAAAAAACAACACGGCCGAACGTCGCACCCGAGAGTCGCGTTTAAGAATCGTATTGCTCGGATGTACTCCCCTGCGCGCGAGTTCTTCGCGGTTGTAACGCGTGCGGTTCGTGAGACGAAGAGGAGAACGATGCGCGGAGAGGGTTATCTTATCGGAAGTAAATTCCCGGGAGATTAATTTCTTACCTGGTCGTTGTCTTGTTGATCTTGCCCGTACGAGGGGGTGTCACCGTTAGGGGTGGTGGCGGCGGAGGGTCGCTGTGACGTTGACAAGTTGATCGCGCCGTCTCCGTCTGTGTCATGATCCATTATGCCATCGTCCTGAAATCACGATCATCGTTACGTCAAACAGAGGTCTCTTCACTGGCCCGGTGCACTGAACTCCGTAGTTTCGTTCGATTCGTTCGCGCGTACCCGTGTAACTTCTATCGCGTCGAGCGGCGAATCTTTTTTTTACCGATAATAGTACATCGGTCCGCGGTTACGTCCAGATTGTTTTCTCG
>SHCU01000004.1:1274391-1295439 GCA_004307685.1 Ceratina australensis
ATCCACAAATCTACCCAATTTTTGGTGTCTTCATATGATGTGAAGCGCTGCTCAGACAGACCATGTGCCATCGACCGGAACAGGTGATAATCAGAAGGGGCTAAGTCTGGTGAATACGGCGGGTGGGGTAAAACTTCCTAGTTGAGTGTTTCCAAGTATGTTCTTACCGGCGCCGCAACATGTGGACGAGCATTATCGTGTAAAAGAATAATTTTGTCGTGCCTGGAGTAGTAATGGGCGCGTTTTTCCTTAAGTGCCCGACTCAATCTCATCAATTGTGTTCGGTATAGAGCTCTAGTAATGGTTTCGCTTGGTTTGAGCAATTCATAATACACGACACCAAGCTGATCCCACCAAATACACAGCATGAGTTTTTTTCCATGAATATTCGGCTTAGCTGTCGATGTTGATGGTTCGCCGGGCTTAACCCATGACTTTCTCTTCTTTGGATTATCGTAGTGAATCCATTTTTCCTCACCAGTGACTATACGATGCAAAAAGCTCTTTTTTTTATTCCTGGCAAGCAGCATTTCACTCATGCATAATCGGCGTTCAACATCTCTCGGCTTTAGTTCATATGGAACCCAATTTCCTTGTTTTTGAATCATTCCCAACGATTTTAAACGATGTGAAATTGCTTGTTGAGTCACTTGTAATGTAAGTGGAAGTTTTTTTGCGTTTTGGACGAATCTTCCTCCAATAATACTTCTAATTCCATGTCTTCGTACACTTTCGACTTTCCACTCCAAACGAAAACTTATTTGTACACCTAATATTAATATTCGTTCGCACGACTCGATATTTTGCACTCTTCCGAGCCCGTTCCGCGCGACTTCCCGATCATCCTATTTTCCTCGCTTGTTCGAATTATGGGGGAACTTCTTATCAGATTTATAGATTTTAAATAAATTTGTAGATTTTCCTCATCTGGGTAGCTCTGTTATATTTGTAATCGGTTTATTAGATTCACCCTACCCCCTTCAATTTTTATCGAATTATATTCATTATTCGGCGAATTCTTATTGGATATAATTACGTTCACTTATTTATACCGATGTTCCGCTCGAAATAACCGGGAATATTGTACGTTGATTGACGGAGAGCAGACCGCGGTGTTTGTGTACGTGGGAATACAAATGGAAAACGTAACCGATACTTTCACAGTTTCGAAAAAAGAATCGGTACCGCGTTCAACGCGAAAAAGTTGAACTGCCCGACACGGGAAACGTAAGAAACTATCGTCACGAGTCTATGTCACGATTAATGGTCCTTCGCGTGCCGAACTGAAAAGTATTTTTATTTTTAATTTTTTTAACCGCAACTCGCGTAAACCACTCGCATTCTCACGCAGACATTTACAGATAATCGGAGGTAAAATAATTCTACTGGAACTTTCAAATGCTGCTTAGTCACTATCAGTTACAGCGTAGAAAAAAAAGACCTCGCGGACCTGTCGAACATATGTGTGTTCAGCTGCGAAAGTCGGCCGCGCACGCGATAATGCAGCTGTGCCGATTTAATCGAATTATGTACCTACTCGGCCACGGTATAATTAGCCAAATTTCTATCCTCGCCGAAATTGCACAATCTAGCATGGCCGAGTGTCACTTACTCACTGTTTTCCACGTGGGTGAAAAACCCTGAGTCGTAACGAGGGAAACACGTACCGAACGCGCGTGTATCCGCGGAGAGTGACGCTACCGACGATCGGACTCGGGCCTATAATAAGAGACAATTGGCGATCGGCTTATTTAGAGAACGCAGCCAAGGAACAACCGTAAATAGAGATACGGCTATAACAATATTTAACCGCGGCCAAATAATAAATCAAGAACGGACGAGCAATTAGACCGTTGGGATCGCAGAAATTCTTGCACAATTGACGCGACGCTTCGAAATTAATCACGACCTCAAGGAGGAGCCGCCGGGCGACGCGTCGATGATCTTATCACGGACGGCTAACGCCGAGCATCGGTACGCGTTGTAGCGCTTACGTTAACGATCGATATGCCGTCGTTTCGCCGGTTTATTCCTCGGCGAAGGAGCGGCGAGCGTGTCCCGCAACAAGGTAGAAATAAACAGTGGCAGTGGAAAATAATGAACCGGATAGCATATATAAATACGTGGCCGGCTATTGAGGCACATTGTGCGCTTCATTTGCATGAGGCAGCCGCGTTCTCGACGCGCAGCTGGACATACACGCGACAAAAGAAACGCGCAAACAAAACACGCAACGCGACCACGTAGCGTTATACGCCGCATGACAATGTAGCCGTGTTTCTCAGCTCCACTCTCGAGCGTTGCGGCCGCGTCCACCTCGGCTACCGCCTAATCGCGAATAAGATTCAGCGGACCATCTTACGATTTGAGGATCGCGAGAAGGAACCAGTGTAATGTCTCGAATCATTTAATTGGGTTGTAAAAAAGCAACGGGTCGAAAGTAGCGATTCTTCGCTTGAATCTAATTCGAACGAGACTCGATCCTTTCCGACCTATATACCGCGTTTTCGATACAAGGAGCAATTACCATAAATGGTATGACAGGAATTTGTTGGCATGCTGACAGATGTGTGGATTAACGAGCGAGGAGCGTGTGGGATGCGCATAACTTACTCGATTTCGACGACGCATCGATAGCGTGCATCGGTCACGGATATGATGGACGATAACCGAGTAATATTGCGAATCGGATAATAGATTAGATTTGTCAGGTTTGACGAGAATCTCGCCCAGGAGTAGAATTTGGATAAAAACGAGCGAAGGGATTAAACCGTGAAATTAACCGTCCGATGAGTTGAAATTTTCTCGATACAATGTTAAAAACTGGTTGATTTAAACGGAGAGAACGATGGCGAAAAAGAAACACGCGGTTTCTACCATACAATATTGCGGTTCGAACCTATAAATGTTTACGCGCGAAATAAGCAAACGGGGCAAGATTTTCTTCCTATTTTATGCGCGAACCTGCGCGCGTTAAGAGTAATTGAAAAATTGTCTTCGGGAAAAGATAGTAAACTATCGGACGGTATCGGGTGCCAGGGAAACCATTCGCAGGCGCGTGAATACGTAAAAAGGATATAAAATTAGTATACAAGACGGCAATAAAAACGATGATCGACGAAGATTACTCGAGGAGCTTCTCGCGAGACAATCTCCCGACGAAATGAAACGTTTTATCGGCCGGTCGTGTCTGTACAGGGGATGAAGGAGCCGGGAAGGAGCGCGGAGGAGCTCGAGAGTCTGTGATTGTAATCATATTTTCAGGGGGACGGATTTATGCAACGCACCGCGTCGTCTCTGTACATAAAACGCATTTAAAATTCTCCAGGCAGCCAGGAAAGGTGGCTCCTGTCTCTCCGTCGATAGAACAGGAAGTCGGAGGAGCAGGGAGAGAGAGAAAGAGGGAGAGAGCGCGGAGCGCCGCGGGGGTTGTAATTGGCAATATCTATCGAATTTTACAATAAATCTCACCGAGCCCCGAAGGAGAGTCCGCGGGGGTGGGGCGTAGCAATAAAACACCGGGTAGTATCGCGAGGGGGCTGCCACACCGTGCACTTAACGACTTATCTTATCTTGGAATTAGGTCGCGGTTAGAACTCCTTTTAATCCCGGACCAACACGAATGCTGCCGACTCGATTTGCCGCTAATTATAACCCACGAATTCACGCTGCCGAATGATTAATGACGGTTGTGTTTATTTCCTAAAATATTTACGCGGCGTGTTTTTAACCGAACGATGCTCGAGTTCAATTATTTCTTTCTTACAAATTCCACGATCAGAATAATTTTAGAAATCATTAAACCGGCATACCTTGTTTCATCGGCGATTATAAATTAAAACGACTGAACTTTGGACACCGTACTGTTCGCATACTCCGATTGAAATGAAAATGATTCATACGAGCGATGCGGTCACGGATGTAATTAGCATCGACTTCGTGCAGCCGACCGTACGACCACGGAAGCGGAGCAACGGTGAAGACGTGATCTTTTCCCTAAGAGCCGTGATTTAGGAAACATCAAGTGTCCCTCTCGCGGAAAGTGTAACAGCCTTCTGGGCTGCCGTTAAAATTACAACGCGAACGCGCGCTCGGCTTCGAATCGTCCGAGCGACACGGTTCACCGGGCGGACGAACAGTGGTAGAAAGGGTTAAGGAATTCTCGCACACGCTCCCGCGGGTACGTATTTGTGGCCCCGTCAATTTTTATCCTCGGCCGTTAAGTCTTGTAATGCCAGCAAATAGACGCGAGGCTCGAGCCTCGCGGCCGAGCAAACGAGTTACGGCCGTGGGGCCTCTAAAAATAAATATGTTGTTTATTCACAAGTAAACCGGATGCCGTTGTTTGCTTTGGAGCAAATTGTTTTGTTAAGTTTTGCCGCGCGAGAGAGCGCGCGTGGTTCCCCGCGCGTAGGTATGGGTGCCTGTGTCCTTGCAGATGGGTGCCACGGCGCGGCGGCGGCGGCGGCGGCGCGTGTATGCGAGAGAAACGTTTTACCGGGAGGCGGGAGAACAAGAAAGAGCAAAAAGGAAGAAAGAAAATACACGCGAAGTCAACCATCCTCTGCTCCTCCGCCTCCTCTGTCCACGCTTTTTCCGGTATGTTTTGCTTCTCCTGTTGCTGGATGCCTCCAGCTGTACGCAGATTCCAGCGCTAATAACCGTTCGTAGAAGGGGATGCTAGCGCGGACCATTTCGCAATCGAAACGATGAACGTGATTGAAAGAAAAAGAACCGGAGCAAATATCGGTACGTGTTAAACGTGTTTAATTGCGAGGCGAGGGAAGAATAAAAAGCTGGCAGCGGTGGAATCAAGCGGAGAAGAGAGCACGACGATTAAGCGGTCTTGTAAATAAAAACGTGGTAACTCCTTTCGAAACGCTAATTTTTTTTCCGCGGGAAGAAACATTGGATGAGCATTTCGCCGAAATGAAGCGAGTGAAATCCAACAAAGGTTATCGCGCGAGTCGGGTTACGGTTACGCGAGCCGTCCTCAAGACCGGGAAAACATGAACGCGGGAGAGGACCGTGAGAAAACGAGGGAAAACTAGGGTCGAGAAAAAGGAAGAGCGAGAGGGCCGGCGGTGAAGGAGGCTGGAAAATGTGGCGCAAGAGCCGGGAACAACGGCGGAGCGTGGCAGTCGGGCTCGTCTACGGGTCGGGCTAATTACAAAACACAATTAAAATGGTATCACGAAAACGCGGCAAGTAACATCGTTTCAGCGGCGAGTCGCGTTTAGCCGGACACCCGGTACAGATTCGTAGATTAATGCTCTTTAATAAACAGACAGTGGCTGCCGGTATACACCGTTATGTTTTCCCTCGGTCGTCCTCGCCCCTTTTCCTCTTTTCCGCCACTTTCCTCCGCGTTTAGCGGGTGAAACCCGGGACAAAAGGAGAAAAAAAGGCCCGCCTTCGCTCTTTTCCTCCGCGCGCGTGCGAATACGGTGAATGCATTTTCGGTGCATTCTCTCGCGCCACCGCGTGCCAGATATCGTGATTTAAGCCACGTGCATACATGGCCGTAAGCTTATCTAAGTTTCCACGCTACTTCGCGCACAGTAGCGTAACCAAATTTGGCGAAAACGAATGACCGGGTTATAGAATCTTTTTCGAGAGCAGAAAAAGGTTTTCGTCCGCGACGTATTTTATAAATCCTTTCGCGCGTAACGGACCTCGTGGCCTTAAACGGCGCTCCGCGTAATTCTATTTACGACGGCCAGAGAATCGTCAAAAAATTTCAACGCGCACCGGGTAATAATGGCAGAAGTCTCTTTGTAAAAACGCTCTCGCGAGTCGCTATATTTGGAACAAGACGATGACGAAACATCCGTCGTCTGTTAGGCTAAAATTATTTGTAATAACTCGCGGTGACAGGCATACTTTTTCTCAATTTCAAGCTCGAGCGTAGTCGCCACCGCGAGACACTTGATCAAATAACGCATCGCGCGTACAAATAACGTAAACGCGTAAATAACATTAACACGTGCGTTCCGTATGATCGTCGAACTTTCTACGCGCGATTCGCGCGTCGGTGAAAAAATAACGTTTTCTTACGATCGGTCGTACGGAATAAATTATACGAGGAAAGTAAACCATAAGACGCGTGATAAAATGAAATTCCGAAGTCCGATTACGTTCGACGCGAGGAACGCGTGACACTAGACAAAGCGCGTTTCCTTAATGGAAGAACGGCGAACGCGCGGTTGTAGTCTCATCCGTCAGCTGATTCTGAGAAACTGTGAACCTGACCAGTTCTCGCGGAGGGCAACAGCTTCCTTCAAGGCCGCGCGCTATGAGCACCGCTGTGACCGTTGACAATGTCGCAACGCGTGCCCGATGACGAGAGCCCGACCGTAACGAGGACCTCGAGGTAGCGTCGGTTTTACCATTAAAAAAAGCTCCGATGTCCACCGTGAAACCGCGCGAATTATCGTTACGCGCTCGTCGGAGGCGGACGAGAATTACAGAACGACTAATTGCCGGACGAGTTTTTTCCACCGGTTCTCCCCGAGTTATGCAAATTTGTATGAATTCGTCGTCGCATGATACGTTATTTAGGCTGACCTAAATGCTGAATGGCGAGGAGGGCACAGGCGACGGGGCAAAGTTTAGTGAATAACCCCTTCCACGGGAAGGTAGTCCAGTAATCTCGCAGCTAATCTTGATTTAATCCTTGACACAAGCGCTTAAACGTTCCACGACTAGAATTAAATGGCACTATTTAACACGGCGTCCCACGGACGGATTTACGTGGCTGCGACGTTAAATCCTCTCGTAGTATCTTGAAAAATATTGAAATTAGAACAAAAAAAAAAAAAAAAGAAACGGGAACGTTCCTCCGTTATAATCAACGCACGACGAGTTCCGGTTGAAATTCCGAGTACCTAACTACTCGCGATTTCAAGTTGGATGGTTATTTATTCCTGTCCGAAGGGCGGAACGGGAGTATCGTATTTAATTTTTATTACGTCGCCGGCACGTATCGCTCGACGTTGCCTTTTTGCCTACGGGACAGAAAAAGATGGTCGACCATCTTGCGCGTACAACCGGGGACTGTAAACGCGGGCTATATGTAAATACAGCGTGATACATTGGATACTCGCTTATAAACACCCCATTTTTATTCGGCTAGCGTTTCGCCACCCTGCGACCAGGCTTCCTCGACGCCCGTTCGACCCCCGTTCGCTTCTCAGACGACGCTCTTGTCTCCGCGGAAACAACGCGCCGCGGCAACCTATTATTTTTGAGTTTCTCCGAAGCGTCACGTGCTCGGCTATTTATAGAAATTTCACGGGGACGCGTGATCTCATTAAAAATTGTACGGGCGAGATACCATCGATAAAGTTTGCACCGCTTCGTTCGAGGAGCATTCTGTTTGCTCGGGCATCCCTTCGGAAAGGGTCCGCTTGGGTGATTTTGTCCGATTCTTTCGCGCACGACCGCTCCTCTCGCGCCGAACCACCCGAGAAACGCGTCCTCGGTGTCGCGCAAAAAATATTTCATTTGGAAAACTGAATATTAAAATGTGGGGTGACAATGGAAGATTCTCATAGAGGTTCCTGTTCGTCCCGAGTTATTTCACCCTATATCGGGGCCAGGGTAGTGAACCCACCCTTGAACTTGATATTCAAGAAGAATTCGTCGGTGTCCAATTGAATTTTCGATCTGGTTTACGGACCGGGCGCCTCGGCGCACACTGATTGCCGTTGATTCGACCGCGACCTTTTTTCGCGCACGAATAATATTCGCGCGGAAATAATCAAGCCTTTTCGAAGAGACATCAAACGGATCTCTATCCACCCATGGAAATCCCAGTGAACGTTCGACACGGCCACCGGTTAATTCCGCGAAATAAAATTCCCTGAGCATCGGTGCCTGAACCACTGGCAAGTTTGCCAAATGGGCTCGTTAAACAGGATACATTATGTTACCCGTTTAATATCTCCTATCCCGTAATGCTCGTGGCATTCCATCGTAAAATAATTAAAGATCCGGAAAATTCAGCGTTGCAGAATTCGTGTAATTCTTGCCACGCCTTGCTGGTCGCAACGGCAAAAATCGTAATGCAGTTACGCAATTAGAGATTTCGCGTGTTTATCGCGAATTATGGGTCTGCCCGTTGACAGTCCGCGTAGTCGATAACAAGCGTTAAATATATGGAGCGAGAGGTATCTATTAAATCGAAAATGCAAAAGCGACGGGCGGTGCGCGGGAATTAATCGTGTTCGCGGCACAAATCATAACGATCTATCCGGTGGCAAAATTCTTAAGACAGAACGGTGGCCGGGGTCACGTAGCCAACGTATATAACTGCGAAACGGGCGACGTGGAAGAGTATAACCCGGGGAAACTGTGTATCTCCGTGGCAAAGTCGACGTAAAAATAATGGCGACGGGGCTTACGCGATTATTTATTATTTCATATACACGACCGAGTCGATAACGGGGCACGACGTTGCATTAGCATTTTTTTGTTGTTTAAAAATGAAATATACGGCCTGTTGTCGGCGAGAGAGGCGGCCGAGCCTAAAGTCGCCGAGCTCCGAGGGGGCTCTTGATCTCCAAATAAGTGGCTATACGCGTTCCAGAATACTAAGTCATGCACGGAAAAACTCTCGGATTTTACCGTGCCGCGGCGATAGTCCCTGAAAGTATCGCGACACTCGGACAAAACTCGCATCGAAAGTCCCGTTAATGCGATAGAAAAAAAAAAGGACGGACGAGGAAATATGATTCTCTCTGGAATTTAAATCTAACCGCTTCAATTTCAATATGAAAAATCTGCAAACATCCGAAAGTTTGAATATAACCATAAAATTCGAATTTGCCAACTCATAAAAGATGAACTCCATAGTTAGAATTTGGACATCTGCTTCGAGCTATAAAAGTGTAAAAATTTTTCCGCGGGCTAGTCCTCGACCTTCTTTACTCGGCCGCAAGTTACATGTCAGAAATAATATTTTAATTGTTAACCGCGCGCATCGCGCGGGAGGAAACCGTGGCGAGAAGCCTCGAATCCTTCCAGCCGAAGCTTTCGTTGCCGCGTGGGAACGGTGTTATTATTTGGAGATCAGACCGAGGCGAATATCTAATTGTAGTAACGACCGCGATACGTACCCGCGCCATCTGGCATGCCGTTTGCGCTGGCCGATTTGAAACTGACTCCGGCGGAAACGGTTCGGCGTCAACCGCGGGCAGACAAAAGCTCTCCGACTTCGTCTTCGTGAGTCGGGGTAAAATCTGTGAGGTACACAATCGCTTTCGTCGCTCCTAAACTGTACCAATTACAAACACTGGCGGCTTCTCCATCCCCGATGTTAACTAAACACTAAATACTAACGACACACATCCACACCGTCGTCGCCGCCAAACGGCGACTACTACCTCGCCGGATGCCACGCTCCGTCCCTTTCGCTCCGTTCACCCCCGTGTTTCCCCGTCTTACTCTCCCTCTCTTGCCCGAGCGTCAGACAACATTTAACGCGGAACGAATGTGTGCTTTGGCTTGCATCGCGCGCTGTTGATTACTCGTTACTGCACTTAGCTGCGTTGCGACCGGCCACGATTCACCGAAGATATACTCGTACGTACCGCCACGGAATTCATTAACCCCTTCGGCGTTACAAACGTACCCGATGCGCTCGTTAATATGCGCGTTCGATGCGTGAGATCCGCGAGCCGTGACCGATGCGTTTTCCATTTTTTCGCGGGCAACGTTTCTCACGGACGAGGATGATCTTCATACTCCGTCGTATCGCCGATCGTATCGTGTCGTAACCGACGCGGTATTTTTACCGAAACCTCTCGCGCAACTTTGTATCTCGGACCTCACCGTACGACATTGTAATAATAATGAATCGAGTTATCGGAATGTATAGGTAGAAATAAACATTGTTGTCCTTTCGCGATAAAGCGTTCGTAAAAATTCCAGATCTATACGCGTTACTAAGAAGCCTAAACACACAGAATTAATCGTAGTCATTAACATCTACGGCCGCGATGGCAGGCACAGTCGAAACAGTGATCGCACTCGAACGAATCCTTGTTCGAGTATTTACATTCGACTTCTCGGCGAGTTTCATCGGATTTCAGAATGGACTCATGGCGCCCGGCCCGAATCCTCTAATTGAATCTACGAGGCAACGAACCGTACCCGGCCGGTCAGTCTATTTCGAAAGGCGCGTTAATTAATTTTCAGCCAGTGTTTACCTGCGAACCGTGGTAAGGAACGGCTTGTTGCCGTGGGATTAAACGCGAAGGAACCGCGGAGTACGTTAGCGGCGAGTAGCGAATCGCAAGATTCCGTGTTTATTGCATTTAACGGATGTCATTCGCCGCATGCAACTGAGATATACTAAGCGGTTACGCATACACATGTATATTGATAGCCCCGTACAACGGTATACGTAAGCATGTACACTTGCCTCCAAAAATATACTCGCCGCGAACCGAATTATCTTTTTCGTCGGAGGAAGTTTGACTAGATTTGGACGATGCCAAATAAAAATTCATTGGATATTTTACGTGATATTTTTTTTCTCGATAAGATCGACCGACTTCGGTTCGAGCGATCGTCGCATCGGACGATGATCCGAAACAAAGATCTCTTAGAAATATATTTTTCAAGTACGACAGGAATAACGGTCCGATTTTAGAAACTGCTCGACGTACCTTTGAGAGCACGTGACAGGGTCAAGGAGAAGATTTTGGGAAAGAGTGTACAAGTTGAAATAACTATGCACACGATACGCTTGAGCCGTGGTTGCAGCCCTCGAGCTCGTCCGCCACACCCTCCCATTTCTAGTATTAAATCTGACCCGATGCAACCCCCACGTTATGCTTTATAGTCTCCATGTTCTGCGCCCCGTTGCGCCCTATACGTGCACGTGTACATACCTGCTAGAAGATGGAACGCGGCCATTCGATATCATGCAAAATTTACCGTGTAATTCGCCTAAACGCTACAGACATCGGCCGTACTGACACACGTATACCATAATTTGCATACTATGCGCGACATTAATAACTTAAGAGTCCGATGCTCCTTTCGTCCTTTTTACCCCGCGCGAGACGACGAATGCCTACGCGCGAACAATTCGAACGCGAACAAACTTCGACGAGTATTTAAAGATAATCTAATTAACGGAGGATACGGAATGGCGCTCGAGAAAAATCGTAAAAATCGTAAAAATCGTAAAAATTCGTATCGTCAAATTTACGAGCCGTCGACCGCAGCAACTTCGCCCCCTCCTCCGGGCCACGGGTCTTCCTACGCGCGACTCGGTTTACTGTTTTACTTATTCGCCAGCGGCAACTGGTCAGCCAAGATACTTCGTATATAAATTTTGGTTACCGGCCCGGCTACCGCATCTCCTGGACCTTCCTCAGCCTCTGGTAGTTTGGTCGCGTTGCGGTTTCTACACTCGCTGGAGATTCTTGGCGCATGGAACGGTGGACAACTGCCGGCTGAATTGTCCGTTGCCACGTTCCGTGACTTGCGGTCGGTTAAGACGTGGAATGAGTTATTGAAGACGGTTAACTCGGGGAACCAGTTTGACCGGAGAACAGGCAAGGTCCTCTTTAAGGTTCCGATGAAATTCGCGGAATAAAAAATGTAAACTCGATCGACGATTCCATCGGTAGCATCTCGGAAAATCTGTTTTCCCTATCCACCGGTATTTTGACCGAAACGATCGCACCGAGAAGAACGTTCGACCCGTTGGAACGTATATTCCGTGCACGAACATCACGCGGAAAGAAAGGAATTAGCATCGGACGAGGCTCTTCCTCGTCGAGCCCATCGTCGTCCACGCCGATCGAACTCTTCCTCAAAATAATAGCGCCCCTCTCTCGTTCGAGCAAGCCGGGCGTATAACGTGAATCTCGCGAGTAGAACCTCGGTTCGGTCCCGACTGCCTCATTACCCGGTTTTAATGAAACTCTTTTCTCGAGGCAGGCCCGGGCTAAGCGTCGTTGCCAAACCTCGTTTAGGCGATAGGGATCAGCACGCGGGCGAGCAAGCAACCGAGGAAGTAACCTAACGGACGAGCACAGAGCGGAGTAGCGGCGAGTCGTGCAGCCGGTTAAACTCGGGCAGCCAACTCCGCGTTGAAAGATAGAGAGAAGGGCTTCGTCTCGACCTCGACGGTTCCGTTCTCCTCTATAGATGAGTTCCGGCGTTGAAGTTCTCGGCAAGTTTGCCGTGGCGGCGAGGGCGAACGTCTCTCTTTTCGCGGCGCGGCGTACAACCGCCACGAAATCGACGCGCAGGGGTGGGAACGAAGGCATGAACAGCGGCCGACCGACCGAGGATGGGTGGCCGCTTTGTTACGAGAGAAGAAGCTTCAAGCTGTTCAAATGTTTTCGACGCTGTTCGAAGCGTGTCTGACAAGACGTGCGCGCGATACTCTTTGCCTTTCTTTTACTTTATACTTTCATCCCCTTTCCAAGGTTGTACAACCACTCGACCGACACACTACGTACGTCCCTCCGTTTCTTACCGAACCGTTACGATCAGTTCCGCGTCACTCCCTGCCGCTAACCGAAAACTAGAACCCTTCGCAAATAAGGGGAGTACCCGGCCGCTTTGAACCAAGTTTCGGCAATTATTATGATCCGTGCTATAACCATGGGCTACCGCAAGCCGACGCCACCACCCGGCGGCCCGTCGTGATGCTTGCATTTGCGTGCAACTTGCGAGACGCAAGCGTGTTCGTCGCCCGATTCCGCGTAGATACGTGACGGTGCGGCGTCTGCTCGCAGATGTGCTGGTAAGATTGAACACGGGTTCAGCCAATTGCCCGATTACCGGGCCCTCGTTGCGGCTACGAATCGATGATCAGAGCCAAGATGCCTTCGAATCAAAATCTTTACGACCCGCGGTTCGAACTAACAACAAGTTTTACATCCTACGCGTTTCAAGTCAGAATCAATTGATCTTTTAAGAAATAAAAATTTCATTGTACTTTCGATTCTATTTCGGACCACAATGGAATTAAAACGTTAACGTTATCAAGCAATTCGAGCAAGGGGCAAATTTTCTTTGATCCGCTCGCTGGGAGGAGAGGGACTATGCTCGCGCGTGGTAACTCCTCGATGCCAGGCGAGTTTCCGTCTCCATTCAGGTGAGCGGCACGCGCATTCTCCGTTGTCATCGGACACGACGACTCGCCGAAAGGAGACGACGGACCGTAAACGGCGCATTACGGTTTTCGCCGGTGCCCGTTGTCATGGAAGAACGATAAGCGCGACAAATCAAGAATTTGCATTCCGACACCTACGCGCACGTCTTGCTCGCTTATTTACATTTTAAGACACGTTGCCGCGCTCGGAATATTAATTTCGCCCAGTATATAATATACACCGCGGTACGCGAAGATGGCATGCCTGATGAAGCGCGTGCATTAATCACTCGGATGTTCTATTTCGCGTGTTATCGTGAAAATTATGCCCGAGCCTTTCACAGGCTCGAGCTTCACGCGGGGTTAATGCAATTTCGAGCTGCCCTTTGGAAATTGTTTCCAACGTCACGATGAAACGCGGCAATAGTGTAGCACATAGTATAATCGCGCGATTCATCCTTCGCGTCGATCCAACAAATCGCTCGCGTCAACTGTTTTAACCGATGACTATTAAAAAAAAGAACTTCCTTATCGGTACGAGTAATTTGAAGTTTAGATCGTACCGTCCAATAAATTAAGAAAATGTTCTGATACCCGGTACAAGAGGAAATCAAAAGGTTAAACAACGAATGGTCGGGGAAAGTCGCGAAGGTGTGTTGCCAGTCGATTTCATCTGGCAGATCGACAAAGTGAGTACACAAGAACGCAAAGGCGTTGTACCGTAATGCATTAGCCGCATCAGAAATGCAATAAATGACGAGGCAACGATACAGCGCGCTTAGAGAATACAACAAGAACATACACAAAGGAGACGTGGGTGCGGCGTTTACCGATGATTCACGTGGCTCGCACCGTTATTACACGCGTTCCTCGCTCGAACCGTGACTGGTATCCTCTTTCGGGATCCGTGGGATTTCAAGGAAAAATTCTCCCAAGATCGATCGGCTAATACGTTTCGATTAAAATAGTTCGCGAGTCATTTGAATCTATGGAACGGAGATAATTGCGCGGCTGTAAGTAGGCCGTTCGAACGGCATTTGCGGTTTCCTGATCTTCTTTCCGCGCGGCTGCTACGGAAAAATAGTTCTTCGCGATAAATCTTCGAAACCGTGCGGCTACGTAGCGCTCATAAATAATTCATAACGCAACATTCACACGTAACATTGTTTGCAACCATTAATAGCCTGCTCATACGGACATACGTTCTAAGCGGCTCGCGTAGCGCTGCCAGCGAACACAACTTCCCGATACGTACAGGATTTCCATTTTATAACTTTATTTATTTACCGTTCAATTATCCGTTCGAATTTCCGGACTTACGATAAAATAACTTTTTAGCGCGTAGAACTCGTATCGCGAATAGAAACCACGGAGGAACGTGCGGATGCGTGGTTGCGATTCACGCGTGCCACAAACCTGTCGGAGGAGCACAATGCTCGTGCGAGGAGTATCAGAAATCTCGATTCGATTACGCGGGCGTACGTGTACGTATTGCTATACACGAGCCTCTATCGCGCGTGGTATAGGTTTCCTGGCCGAGAATTATACCGGAAGCAAGATGCACGCTGACTGCGGCAAAGCCTTCGAATTAGTTCCTCCTTCTCGAGTGGGCTGCAAGGACGGGTCTGAGTAAGGGTGAGCGTAAGTGCAGAACCAGCCCCACGGACAGGGGTCTACATCGCGGAAGGAGGCCTACCGTTGATGACAAAATAGCGTGATTACGGGCCATCAAATAAACACTAGACTTACCGTTATTCCGCGCCGCTAGCTCCTTCGAGCCACCCTCGAAACTCCCCCGGCCCGCGTCAGAACCACGATGCCAACAACCCCACTACCACATTCGACCCGCGCCACACCGCCGAACAAATACTGACCTCCTCACCTATACCTCTCGGACATAGGCTTAGAGCCGCGGTTCGATCGGCAGATCTCGTCGGATCGAGGAACCAGGAATTAGCCCGGCGAACTCGGAACCAGACCTTGATCGGAGACCCGAACCGTTGTCGATAAAAGGTACGGTGCTCCGAATCGTTTCACGGTCTCCTTATAATAGGAATATCGTTCGAAAGCGAAAAGAAGCGAGGGCATATGTAACTCGTAAGGATCTCTATCTCGACGCGTGACAGCACCTACGTCGAACCGATGCACCGACAGAACGTAAAGACTGCCTCTGTACTCGAGACGGTGTCGACGCTCGAGGCTCGAGGTTCCTCGTGATCGATCGGAACCGCTGGAGTTCCGCCGATTTAATTTTTTTCTCTTTTAATTGGCTAATCACGAAATTATCAGCCCCATAAAGCTCGGAGAGGCGCCAACCCTTTTCGACCCTCGGCGCGGCGGACGCCGCTCAACTGCCGCGGTGCCTGGCGTTCTTAATTGCAAATTGGTGAAATAATTGAAACAACTGTCGTAAAAATAGTTGAAAAGTCGTAATTCGGTCGTAAAGGCTGAAAACCGCAACGCGCCGCCATTACGCCCCTTTTACGCGGCGGTTACTTCGAGAAAAGGGGTTGCCGGTGGTATCGAGGGGCGTCCGAAGAGTTTTGTCGGATTTTCAAGGGGTTTGCGGCTTGCTCGATCTTCTCGCCGGATAAGCCTTATGGCCCCCGCGAGATGAAATTGCACGGTCTAATTGCAAACGAAATAACGCCGGTGCAACGTCGAAGAAAGAACCGATATTGAAACTTAATCCTCTTCGAGAGCACACACCTGTACGCGACGTATACGTGTACATATTAACTTTTACGTATCACGGAAATAGAAGTTCGGAAATAGAAGAAGAAGATCGGTCGTGTGTCGAGCTACAATTAAATCGGCAAGTAGCAGGAGAAAGGAGCAACAAAAGTGTGCCAAATTGAGGTTACGGGAAGATCGCGGGCTGTCCATGCAAAATTTATCGCTTCATTTACATGTTACCGGCCCGGCTCGGCTCGTGCCTTCCACTAATACCTTTCACGATCAATGAATTATTCATAAAATAGTACTACCTCTTCTTTCTCCGGTGTTTTGACTTATTGTTAGCCTTTTCGGTATGTTGCAAACGATCTCAGGATGCCCGCATAAAATTGTCTCGGTTTTCGCCGCTGTCAATAAAACCGGCATGAATATCGGTATTCCAAAGGGAAGGCAGCTACCCGGTGGTAACCCCCGACCCTCTGGCACCTATCCAATATTAACCGGCTCGCTGCGAAACACCGTTTCGAGTATAAAATTTCGATTTTGAATGGCCGATTCTACTCCGTGATTCTGAGAAGGAACGCATCGAGGTGCCCATACATCACCGGGCTGTCCGTCACTCTCTTATCGGTTAAGTATCGAACGTATTAATCTTCTCGTATACCGTCCTACCAACCCCCGGTTCTCCGGGATGTTACGCGAGATCGCCGACAAGCTACGGGCCCACGATATTCCCAGGATTTCTTAGAATCTCGAGGTGAGACAACAGGACCGTAGCGACTTAAACGTTTATGAAACAGCGGGATGTGTCCCTGGCGCGAAAACCGGCGCTATCTCTAATATCCTCACACTCCCATCTTTGCTTCAATCTTCAACTTCCACCCAGCCATCCCCTGGCTTTTACCCGACCGGAGTCCCCCTTCGCTCCTCGAGCACCGTGGCCTCGCTCGCTCCGTCTCTCTTCCTCTCGAGGCGAGGTTCCTCCGCCTCGTACGCCCCGCAAGGCAGAAAATCTGAGAGCGAGATAATTACGGTTGGAAGCGCGGATATTATTTAACCAACATTTCGCTGCACAGACCGAGGGAGTGGATGAGCAGAAGAGGGCCAAGAGGCAGAGGGGTAGGAGGAGGAGGGGGCGGAAGGGTGGCTGCGGAGGAGCGCGAGGGTGTTCTTACACGAACAGCCCAATCAAATATAACGGGGCGCTCCGTGTAACGCCGACTAATATCGCGGGCACAGAAACCCTCCTTCCATGTTTTCGAATCTTTCGTCGTTTTTCGCGATGGAAAAACATTCGGCCGGGCGTATTTCTCGCGGCCACGGCAGCCGTGGCCGGGGTCGTCGGGCCCATCCGGCAGATATAATATTTTACTTTCTGCGGTAGACACACCGAGAGAGTTAATCTAACTGGCTGGTTGGTTTGCTGCTGGTTCGTTGGTTATTTCAACGGGTTTCTTTGGAGAAAGACACTTCCCGAAATTACATATCCAGCGTAGTGTGCTCTCGCCGATGTTGCTCAAAGAGACGAGGAGAGGGACTCGGAACTTGAGGCAAAAATTTTCTGACGCCGTTCGTTCGCGCTCTTCGAGCGCTCGACTCTCGCGCGCGCGCTGCGCCTCTCTCGCCCCGGATCCAGCTGTAATATTTAACTGCAAACACGATTCCCCGCGATCTCATTACGTATTCGAGTAAACGAATCGTTCGATAGAGGCGTCTGCAAAATTTCAATTTCAAAGTTGCTAAACAGCATTGTCCTCCGACGGAGGACCGAGAGAGACTACCGCTGCTCCCAATGAAACTAATTTACCGACGAAATCGTCGGATACCGAAGCTGATGTCGGACGATCGAATGGAACGAGAGTTCTCTAACTGGTTCGAACTCAATGACTCATAAATTTTGGGCGAAAAATTCTCGAGTTCCTAAATAGCTTGGGCGTTATGAAAGAACGCCAGCTGACAGACGTGTCTCGACGGCACGGCGTTTCGACGTTTTGCAATCCCCGGTCCAATTACAAGGCTCCCCGGATTTCGGAAGGCTCCACGATTCACCCTAACCTCCCTCCCCGCCCACGTTCTACTCGTTCTTTCGCCAGGCTCGCTCCTTCCTTTCAACTCTTACGCAGCCACCCTTTCTCCGTTAATGAACCGGCGGAAAGAGAGAGAATCTAAACTTCGCCCGTGCCCGGCTACTTTTTTCTCCCTCCCTCGCGTTTTTCTTCCTCCTTTTTCCCTCTTTTTTTCGAACCAGCTGCCGCTTACTCGCCACAATCGGAGAAGTGGCCTGAAACTTTCGATCCCAGAAATCAATGGCATTATTATTATTACCAGTTTACTCTTTTTTATTGTCCGAGACAATGAGGAACAGAGAGAGAGAGCCGGAGCTCCGGCATTTATTATATTCGAAAAATTAGTAATTGGTCTCGCGAGTTCAACCGGGCGAGACGAGAGAAAAAGAACGTGGGAGGTAGGCGAGAAAAGAAAGGGCAACCGAACGGGGTCGTCGCTGGCCGAGCGAACGATCGAATCGCGATAAAATAAATAGCCGGACGAAGCGATCGGGGCACGCGTAAACCTGTACACGTACGTACGCGCGCAGAGAAAAAAAAGGAGGCCAAAATAGCGGGGGGACGCGTGACGACGTTCGCGGCGATTTAACGAAACGGAAGGAATCGAATGAAATCTCGCGATATTACGCGTCCACGAAAAAGCATAGAGGCATACGTATCGAACGCGTTCCATCCTGCACCTTCGTACAATCGATTTCAGCTAATTGCAAAACGTTGGTATGCGGCGACGGGAGCGAGAAACGCGGGAGGGACGGAGAGAGAGAGAGAGACAAGAAGCGGTTAAAAAGGTGCCGCTAGCTGGCTCGGAGGGTTCGCCGATGGTACGGGAAATATGCAAAGTGTTTACGATCGCGCAACATGCTGCCAGTCCAGTCCACCTTTCTCCCCTCTTTCCCACCCCTCGGGAGACGTGGGGTGCGGCGAAACTCGCAAGGAAGTACGGCTGGCTCGCCACTCGTGATATTAATGTACAAAAGCTCGAATCCCAATTCACGCCCCACACACACACGTTCGCGGAATTTTCGAGCGGCTCTTTTCCTCCTCCTCCTCCTCCTCTATCTCTCTCTCTCACTCTCTCTGTTGCTCTCCGAAGTACTCGACAGCAGAGAAAGCTTCTCCGGGAGTACCGAGAGCTTTTCGGATTAATAAAGCCAGCGAGGCTCGTACGCCGAAGGCGTTGAAACATGAAAAAGCTCGTTCCGCGGGATGTTTCGATTTTTGCCGCGAAAGAACCGTCTGAGTCTCAACAAGATGTTACGTCGGTTTGCATGGTTTCACGTTTAATCACGTTACGTATCGCGTAAAATTTGTTGGAAATTGCGATGACTCCCGTCCGAGGAGAACCGGGTGAAAATGATTTCCAATTTTGTTAAAAAACTGCGCGCGTTGAAAAATAGGAGGAACGACCGAGATAAAAAGCCGGTCTTTGTGCTCGGTTCCTCGGCGGAGTCTGCTTATAAAAACGCAATTTCCTTGTAACAATATAGCATAATAAATGACGGGGGTTGCCTTCACGGGGGTTAAAGAGGCCACTTTTACTCGACACGAGCCAAGCAGCAACCTCCGATTCGCCATTACACTTTGTAATGTACTTACGTAACTTGTGTTTATATACCAACTTTTTCCCTCCCCCGGCCGCGCTCGAGCTCGCCCCGCGCTTCCTACGGGCCATTTCAACCCTTGTCCCGCGGCGTTTTGCCCCGATATCATTTTTAATGTCTGAAAATTATCCCCGTCCCGGCTCCGCGTTCTACCCTCTCCCGTGCTCTCCGGCCCACCCGCGCCGTTTCGAGAAAAACATCTTCGCGACGCGGTGCCGAGAGAGAGAGAGAGAGAGAGATAGAGAGAGAGAGAGAGAGAGACTTTAGATCCTTCTCGCGAAACTACTATTACTATTAACCGTTTGACTGCTGACGAGCGCTATCGCGCTCTTCTTATGTTACGCCAAAAATGCGAAGAGCGCTCCTCTTTATTTTCGATGCCTAGACTGCGGAGAGCGTAATAATGCTGATCCAGAACACTAGCATTTGTGTGTCCAGTGGAGCATCGCATATAAACAATATACATCATCTACACCAACCGAAATATTTAGTCTTGAAAAGCTACCTGGACGAAATTTGCAACGGTGCGTGGAATGCAGTAATAAACATGGTGGAGAAGTTAAACGTTCAAACCTAATTTGTTCTATTTGTAAAAAGGGAATTCACGCGCTTTGTATAGCAAACCACCAGTGTAAAAAATTATAAGAAATTATTTGTGTTAATTTGACTGAATTATAAGTGCTCATTACCAATTTTATTCACGAAATTAATTAAGACAAATTTATGTAAACAAATAATATTTTTTGATTTTTGTTGTTGCAAAATAATACAACTGACTTTATCGTACGAAAAGTGATTTACGTCTTTTTCCCATACACGAGCAAGTAGTGCCGCAGTTTTGGAAAATACGTCAGCAGCCAAACGGTTAAGCGGCGCGTTCAGAGAACGATCAACCCGCGGAGGCGACGTAACAGCGATAAAAGTTTCGTTCAAAATCCGATACCGACCGAAAAATGACAGCGGACAATTTTGAACGATAAGACCGGAGACGGTCTGAACTCGAAGAAACTCCGAGCAGGAACGTAGATTCGAGGAGCAAAAAGAAGAACGAGGCGGGGAACGAATGTTCGGGCCAGAGGAACAAAAGTGGCTGGAGCACGGACGATGGAAAGGTCCGCGATAAAAAATCCCTTGAACCGTCGAATATAATATAAAATCTGGTAGCCGGGAGGAGAGAGGGTGGACAGAGCGAGAGCTCGTTGTCGCGAGAAATTAATTTTTTAAATAATTTCTGACAGACTCATAATACATAACAATGCGTCGGGGCCAGTCTCTCGGCTGGCTGTCGAAGACCTCCGCGCGTCGAGGGTGAAAAGAGCTCAAAGCACACTCCGGGCGATGCAATTACGATACCTCGACGAACTTCATCAAGTCGGCTGTTGCATTTTTCGTTTTTTAGGTCAATACGAACATTTTACAAAGGGCGCAGTTACCCTGGTTCGGACGGTAACGATGGGGATGAGGCCGCTCCCGGAACATCGAGCCGAGGTTCAATGCAGTTGCATTGAAAACAAGTCGAGGCCCCCGGGGCGCTTATAATCGTTATGTTTAGTCGCCTTGTGTCCCTGCATTTTCCGCGGTA
>SHCU01000004.1:1295460-1307666 GCA_004307685.1 Ceratina australensis
AAGACAAATTTATGTAAACAAATAATATTTTTTGATTTTTGTTGTTGCAAAATAATACAACTGACTTTATCGTACGAAAAGTGATTTACGTCTTTTTCCCATACACGAGCAAGTAGTGCCGCAGTTTTGGAAAATACGTCAGCAGCCAAACGGTTAAGCGGCGCGTTCAGAGAACGATCAACCCGCGGAGGCGACGTAACAGCGATAAAAGTTTCGTTCAAAATCCGATACCGACCGAAAAATGACAGCGGACAATTTTGAACGATAAGACCGGAGACGGTCTGAACTCGAAGAAACTCCGAGCAGGAACGTAGATTCGAGGAGCAAAAAGAAGAACGAGGCGGGGAACGAATGTTCGGGCCAGAGGAACAAAAGTGGCTGGAGCACGGACGATGGAAAGGTCCGCGATAAAAAATCCCTTGAACCGTCGAATATAATATAAAATCTGGTAGCCGGGAGGAGAGAGGGTGGACAGAGCGAGAGCTCGTTGTCGCGAGAAATTAATTTTTTAAATAATTTCTGACAGACTCATAATACATAACAATGCGTCGGGGCCAGTCTCTCGGCTGGCTGTCGAAGACCTCCGCGCGTCGAGGGTGAAAAGAGCTCAAAGCACACTCCGGGCGATGCAATTACGATACCTCGACGAACTTCATCAAGTCGGCTGTTGCATTTTTCGTTTTTTAGGTCAATACGAACATTTTACAAAGGGCGCAGTTACCCTGGTTCGGACGGTAACGATGGGGATGAGGCCGCTCCCGGAACATCGAGCCGAGGTTCAATGCAGTTGCATTGAAAACAAGTCGAGGCCCCCGGGGCGCTTATAATCGTTATGTTTAGTCGCCTTGTGTCCCTGCATTTTCCGCGGTATTTACACTTCGCTGAAATCTCATGAAAAAATGATAGAATAAACAGCGGCGGCGGCGATCGTCCCGCGGAAATGGGATATCTCCATATTTATTCTGGCTTTGTCTCGTCCCCCTATTTATAATGAACGCCGTTTACCAATACAATAGTATCGCGAGCCGGCACCGTCCTTTGTCGAAAAGCTAATCGTCCATTTTCCAACGATTTCGTTCCACCGCCCACCGGTCATCGTTTCTCTACCTACGCCTCGACGAACCACCGCCTCTTCGTTTTAATTTCAATCGAACGCGAGTAATCCGTAAAAATACCTAAATAGAAGGCCGCAACCGAGTTAATTGGCGCGCCGAGCTACGCGCCGATTTATCCTACGTAAACGATTGCATTCACTTTTTACGAGCGAGGAAAAACGTTACAATAAATATGATCACCTCCTTCTCTCTTCGAACGCGTAAAATGATCAAATAGCTCGGCACGCGATATCGCGCACAAGTTTGAGATCACTTTTAACGTTCGCGCTTCGGAAAAAAGTAACGTACCTGCTCTCGATTACCCTTTTTTCGCTTGTTCCGTTCCGAAGCTTTTCCCTCGTCGAACAATCGGCTAAATTTTTTACTCTTTAAACCGATACCATACATATTCATGTTGTCCGAACGAAGCCGCAAGAAATTATTAAACGACCCGTAACGTAACCAACATTTTTTTCACGATTCGGTCTAGCTAGGCACACACTCAGCCGATGTTTGTTCCGTGCAGACCATCGAACGACGCGAATGATATTTGCTAGGAGTTGAACGGCAAACTAAACGGGATACGAGGTGGCCGCGTCCTGTTGCTGTAAAGTGACAACCTTCGCCTCTTTCCAGGAAGCATAAGCTATCTCTCGCTGGCCTGTCGCTTTTGTCCGCAAATGTATTTTCATTGTCGTTTTATCCTCCTCTTCGATCGGCTCGGGGGGGATGCCCAGCGTCGCTCACGCACGATTTCCCACCCCGTGTTCGATTGTTTTTCGAATGAATGAGACAAAATTATAAATAGACGGCCCGATGTACATTCTACCTCTATCTTTTCGACCGTTCCTCGTAGATAGAAATTACACGCCGAAGTTCACCGCGTACCGACGTTCGATTTCAAGTAAATTGATACACGGACACGTGTTATCGGGCTCTAGCAACCGACGAGTAATTTATTGTCAGAGAGAACATCCACAGGGACACCACGACGACAGCTTTCAATGAACGCTTCGTGCCTGCCTCTGTTTCGTTTCGACGAATCAACTAAGAAATTCGAGTCTACCGGGCGCAACGTTTTATACCTCGTTGTAAATACGGTAGTGACACTTGATTTTACCTTTAACGCGATTCGATCGATAATACTCGTTCGGAAGATGTAATTAATAACTCGACAGCTACGCTTTACTCTTTCCTCTGAAAAACGAAGAGATCTCGAATATGCAGTTGGAGCGTCGAGTCCTTCGGTCAGAGAATATTACACACGTGACGGTGTTTCAAACGATGCGGAACGAGAACGTTACGCGATGGGAAACGGCCTGTTGCAGGGGGTTGCAACAACGGTCTGGAAGAGTTGCGAGCGAACCGAGTGAACTCCGGTAAACAATCCAGCGGGGCGTTCGCTCGGTCCATCTCTGATTGCTAATGAATCCTAATGCTATTATGCATACAACAACCGGGAAAAAAAACCTTAGGTCCGTGAGAGGAAAGCCACGAGGGTAGGAGTCGTCGGGCTCGTTCGCCTGTGTCGCGCCGCGTCGTCGTCTCTTCGACGGTGACGCGCGCACGTACGCCTTTGTGCCGGCGTGTGTGTACTTCTGGGACAAAGAGTTGTGCAAACACGAGTTTACCAACCGTGTGGGCGGAGGGGGGAACATTATTGCCCCGGACCCGGGGCATGGCCAAGTTACCCGTCAGGCACTTCGTTAGCGCGATCCTTTTTGCTCGTTACCTTGCAGGTTACTTCGACCTCGATGCGTTACGATCGTTACGATACCTGTTTGTACGTACGGACCGCCGCGCCGTCTCTGACCGGACACGCAACGACTCTGTGCAAATCGTCCGGAGAGCTTTCCGCGCGGCTCGCCTGACAAAACCCGGCAAATTTTCGCTCTCTGACCGTTATCAGGAAAATCTAGATTCGCGTGGATCGACCGAGAAATTAGTCGTTGCCTCGAAAAAAAGATCGGAGACGAAACGGCCGACAGGAAAAAACGTTTTTCATTTTCTTGCCCAACTTGTCGGTAACGTTCGCTCTTTACAGCGTGACGCGGCACGACGCAAAGGTTTTCTCGATCAACGCGCGCCGCGATCCGTCATGTATTGTCGCGTAAAAAAGGCCACGCTCGAGACCGCGTATCCGATCCCCGGCGGGGGCGGCGAACGCGGGAAGAGGATATAAAAAAAAATGCTCTCCCCGGTTCGGTGTGCGCGTGGTTCGTGTGTAACTCCTAATTTTAGAATACCACAACGGTATTTTCGAGGCGTCGGTTGTAACCGTTCCATGAAATTAGTTTCGCAGGAACTCTATTTCGTTTCCATCGTATCACTCCGTGCCGAACATTCCGGATTTTCGCGCGATCATAAACTCATGCATACGATGCATACCCAAATTGCCTGTGTGGTTCGATGCACATGGTACAGGGCAGTGCGAGCGACTGCATATTATTCGTTTAATAATCGATAGAATCACGTCATCGCGTGCTCACCTCACGATATAAACTCCCTACCCCGGCCGCCCCTTTTCGCCGGTCTTACTTCTCTCGCCGCCCGTTCGTACTCGTAGGTATTAATGCACGTTACGTTCCCGGTGTTGTTGTTGTCGAGACAACACACCGGGCTACCGTTACCCTCCCGAGCAATAAAACCGATATGCGCGCGCGTATTTACGGAATTGCGATCTCTTCGCGAAATAGAGTTACCGCGCGGTCTAATTAACAGCGCTCGCTCGCGTCTGGCGATCGGCCGGAAAAGTATCATGCGATACCGGAGCGAGGCGAACAAAACTTATCTCAATTTATGCGCGCGCGGCGTACGTACGCGTTACAATTATTTCGATCACGGTAACGGACGCGAGAGGCAACGCAGCCGTCTCGCGTTCCAGGTATCGATCACCGAGCGTCGATCGGCCGCCGTAGACCGATTCGAGGACACGCGTGAATTCACGAAAAGGGCGCCGGGGGAAAGCCGATTTATCGCGAAACGAAAGAAGAATCGAACGGAAGAACGCCGCGGGGTTCGTGAACACGACGCGGCGCGATGATCCGACGTGAGCGTATCCCTTTACCCTAGCGGGGTGAGTATATAAGCGAGAGGGTGCAACAATAGCGAGACAGTTACTGTCAACACACTCGGTGCACATTAGTTGTTTCGCGGAAGCGGCTAAAATGTAAAACGAGGATACTCGGGAACAAAAGAAGGAACGTTGGAGGTGGAAAAAGGTATAGGATCAATACAATAGTATATTTGTACAGACCGACTGATGAGGGGTGGTGCCTCGCAAGTGGGAGGCACGACTCGGGGTCGCGGCAGTGGCTCTGCGAACGGGGGATGGGTATGCCTGTTGTTTACCGTGGAAGGGCCAGAGGGTTGCAGGAGATAGGAAAAAAACAAGCAAAGACGATAGCGTTATAATAGGTCTCCGTGCTGCGACGAACCGTTCCCGCCTCGTGAATCGTTCCCCCCGCGAGCCTTCGCTGTTTGCTCGTATTTTAAAAGTAGAACTTCCTTCTCACCGTGACTCGGAAACTTCGTACGCTCTCTTTTTCCCCTTAATTTTCTAATCAGCGTAATTATTCGACACCGTGTCCGTAAGCAGACTGTAAGCAGTACCGGGTGGATATAAATACTTAATGAAACTTTATTCCCCTCCGTGTTCCGTGAGCACGATCACTGTTTATTGATCAAGGTTGCAACTATTACGCGTACTCGCTTCGAGCCATCCGAGCGGACGATACGCGAGATTCGTTTTATTTAAGGAAACGATCCAAATCCATTTAATCGTATTCAGTTAATTTTTTCGTAAAAATTATCAGGGACGCGCGACTCGGTGCTCGCGAAGAGGAGTATCAGGTTCGTACGTTTCTTTTCATCGGGGACGAGTCGTAATTAATACTATCGACAGGACTGAAAACTTTAATGAACAACGCGAGAGCGCGATGACCGGTCCGTCCGTTCGGACTGGCAACAAGCTACGGTACACAGTCTCTCGAAATCATTATGTCATATCCACTTCATTTGTCCAACCCTATCGCGCGTATCCGGCCGTGCGTGCGTGTGTACCCGGCGTTGCTAACCCCGTTGAATGGAACGTACACAAGCCACAAGCATCGGCTCTCACTCGGCCAGAGCTTTTTCGCTTTTTCAGGTTTTTACCCCGCCAAACAACAGGGTGAAAACACAAAGGATTTCCCGCCCGTTGCAAGCTGTACGGGGTATCATTAAACAAAAATGAAAGACAGGGCCTAATTAATAGTGTTGTCGGGATACGCGCGCGGGTACATTGAACATCGCGAACTATGCGCGTATGGAAACTCTAGGTAATATTGGCCGCGCTTGAAACACGGCTCGCGCGACGACGCGCGTTCACGTCTGTAAATAATAGCGTGACTACAAATATTAGTTTAATAAATAAACCACGACGTCGCCGATAATCAGAGTCGGATCGTAATTAATCAAGTTTATCGGGGCGCGTGCTCTCGCCGCGCCGAGTCGAGAGGCAGCCGCTAAAAAAATGATCTCTGCTCGGACTTATCAAGGACTTATGCGACGGAATTAACAGGTACTGCGACGCGCGCGGTCGACTGGAATTTCTTTTCGACTCGGCGGCGTTGTCATCGCGATTACACGGGGCGGTCAGAAATTCATTTGGACCGGGCGAAGTGGCCGACGATTCGGCGGACGAGTTAAGCTGGTAATTAACAAATATGCAATAACTATGATTAGAGTAACAATATCGCAAATAGAATATTATCGTTTGACAGGTATGTAACGCATGTGGCACGGTAGGACGCGGCGGAGGGGAAGCCGGTTCCGCGACAAAGAGCTCGGTTTGCAAAATGAGGATCGAAAATCAAAGCCCACTTAATAACGCGCTGATGAAATCATTCGCGTTTGCACGTTCGAGCAGCGAAAATGTGAGTCGAACAGACGTCGAGTGTCATCCACGTTAATGTATTTTTAATTAAGTGGCTCGAATGATGGTAATAAATAATAAAACGGGCGGCACTTGTTTACAGCTAACCGCAATTGGAATTTGATATTTCGCGTACGCACAGGCAAGTATTGGGAGGAAAAATGAAACGGGCAACGGCGATTCTGTCTCCGGCCAGACGCTATATGGACACGGTAAATACGATATTGCGAAGAATGAATTTACCCGACCGAGCCGGGTTATAAGAGAGAATCGAGCTCGATAAAATGATTAAAATATCAACGTTGCCGCTCTCAAGGATACGCGCGAGTCGCGCTCGGGCGCGTCTGGCGGGGAGCGAGAGGTGTTTGGTTCAACGACCTTGAAACGAAAAAAGGGGATGAAAGTAACGCGTGTGTGTCCACGGGCCAGGCCGCGATCTCAAGGGGTTGCAGAGAGAAAATTCGGTGACAGTATCTCGATATACCCCGGAGACATTTTCTAACGCACCGCGAGAGACACGCGGGAGGGATGGCGGTCGCGTCGCAAAGGACCCGAATCACGACGTGGTCCCTCCGATTTCTGGCACCTTTCCGAAACAATCCTCTCGCGGACGACGATACGTGGTGTACGGCGGGAGAGGGAGCAAGAGGGCTGCACGGGGGTGTGCCGGTGCGTGTGCTCGGCCCGGGAGAGAGAGTGAAAACTTACATATGACAAATTCAACGCGCTCCTCCTTCCTGTCCTTCCTTCCTTCCTTCCTACCGGCACTGACACCTATGGCCTTGGGCCACGCTGGGTATTATTATTTTCATTCCTTCCCGCATGTCTGTCTGTCTGACTCCTCTGTCTGACTGTCTGGCTACACCTTCTCACACCATCGAGCCTCACCCGAGCCTCTTTTCGGATGTTTTTTAACCGACCACCCCCCCACCCCCGGCCGGTTCGCCCAACGGTCTCCGCCAACCACCCACCCGGACTCTTTCCACGTACGCGCTCTTACTTTTTCGTTAGGGACGCGTGACTGCGGATCCTCGAGGACATCGGGTCTGGCTTTGTCCGACGGAAAGATTTCGCCTCGCACGGGGTAACGCCGTGACACGTTGGTTAACCACCTTTGAATCAGCGAGTTTTTTTGCCCGGTTTAAAAACCGGGCAAGGTATCTTACGAGTTCGCGTCTTGCGAAACGAGGAAATTCTATCCACCGGCCCCGAGCCCATTCCTCTCCACCCACACGGTTGGTCACGTGACGGGGAACGGCAATTTAAAAGCGGATAAAACGAAGCAGCTGACGAGAACAGGGCGCGCAACCCCTTGAGGACTTAATAAGAAGGGGTAATAATAACCAATTTTATCGAACGTCAGTCCGTTTCTTTGATATACCTACCGGGCTCGAGCGTACCGCGGCTACGTGGTAAGCGCACATTAATTTCCCAGGCAAATAACCATGATCCCGTGTGTACCTCCCCGGGCCGGAGAATAGCTAGCGTACGTGTCCAGAAAATACGGTCNGGGCTCGAGCGTACCGCGGCTACGTGGTAAGCGCACATTAATTTCCCAGGCAAATAACCAGGATTCATAAGCGTGGGGTTTGATCCCGTGTGTACCTCCCCGGGCCGGAGAATAGCTAGCGTACGTGTCCAGAAAATACGGTCTCCCGTCTCCGTGGAAAATAATGCCATCAATATAAAAAAGGCGACCCGCCGCGACGCGGTAATAGAAACCGATTTGTCAGGAAGCTTTTACATTTCGACGCGGTGGGTTTCACATCTGATAGCCCGTTTTATCCCGCGGGACCCTGTCCCGTGTACTCTTACCCTTCCACCTACTAGCCATCCCGTTTCTCTGGCAGCCCGGCCAAGGGAATCACACCGAGCACCGCTCGCCCCCTCCCCCCCCATCTGACGACGCGGGCTCACCGCTCCCGTGTCCGAGTCACCCCTCACGACCGTTCGGCCGATTCCTCCTCCTGTTCCTCCCTGCTTATAAAGCCGAGTAGATAGGAAATCTTGTAAAATGGCCCGGCGAAAGACAAATATTACCGAGGATCACTGACAGTGAGACGCGATTTATTTTGCGGGATTCCGGCTAGCTTCCGCGGCGACACGTCTCGGGGATGGCTCTCGATAGCCTTTCCCTGTACACGGATTTACTTTGCGCGCGAGAGATACCCTCCTCACGGATTCGTGCCAAGAACAGACGCGGCAAGAACTTCTCGCTGTTCCATCGCGGAAAGAACATTGTTCCCCTCTAATAAGGGTACGTGATATAAAGCAGAAATTCTCCGCGGAACACAATGGCAGCGGCGAGCAGGAACGAGGAGAAAAAATGTTGTAATTACAATCTACGAATCGCGCCGTTTAAAAACTTACAGCTCGTCCATTCGCGAAATGGTATTCGTGGAAGGGCGCGCCCGGAGAATGGTTCGCAAAAGCTTTCGCGGGAAAGGAGTGGGGAGGCGACTGTTAATTGAAAACTACCGAAAAGCACAATTGCACGAGAATTATTTCTATTCATTAGCCGGGTGGTCGGTCGGTCGGTCGGTCGCTCGAGCCAGCCGCCGAAAAACTTTTCCTCGACTAGGCGGTTTTTTTCCTCCTCCTCGTTCTACCCCCGCCCCTCGCTGGCTTCTACTCGCGGACCACCCGACCCCTTCGTAACTACCCCCGCCAGCCGCGCCCTTTCTATCCGCTGGTCGCGCGTGGCGTAATTATGTAACATAAATACAATCTCTCTCGCGACGTAATTTTTGCGGTATAAGCTCAAAAGCCCGGGTAACCCCACCCCCGCCGCTCGGCGTACCGGGCTCTCCTCTCCTCGGTGAAAGAAGAGAGCTTTTTCAGGAACGCTTTCGCAAATCAATTTATGGCGTAACGCGGACGTTCTCATTGTCCACGAGGTAGTAGCCGACGGTCGCCTCGTGGCTAAACCTTTTGTAACACCGGCAGCCATTGTTGTGACAGAAAATTATATCGTAATGCTTATTTACGACGAAAATTTTGAGCCTCCCATTGTTGGCTCGCATCAACCGTTCGATGCAAATACACATTCCACTAATGTGCATTTTTTTTTTTTTTTCATACGAATGTCAATCGGGGAAAAGATGGATCGGTAAATCTCTCGGATTCGATGACAAAAATCACATTTGCCTATGTACCGTGTTATCTACCGTACGATACGTAATCGGGGAGGCATCGACGAAACCGAAGAAGCTCGCAAAAGATGTTTCCGTTCCGGGAATCCCGTCGGGAGTATTTTCGTCAGTCAATGAATTTACAACCCCTCTTTACCAGAGTTCACCCTTAACCGCTTAACGAGAACTGCTTCACGGCACGTGAGAAAAAAAGCTAACTGGTTCGCCGTGGCCGTGGATGCCCGTGGTAGGGGGAGGGCGTGTAAGCGGTCTTGAGGGGTGAATTAGCACGAAATAAGTGCGGAAGAGCTTCAACACCCCGGGGGTGGCCCAACGATAGAGCCGGGCACACATGCTCGCGGGGTTCCTTCGTACACCGCGGCCTCGGTGTGGGTCCCATAAGAACGTCGTAAGGGCGAGGAGGGCGGTCTGAGTCGAATGAAACGATACCTACCCGCCGTGTTGCGTTGGGGTGGCCACGGAATCTCAAGTGGGAGCGAGAGGCCGGAAAACGACGTAACGCGCGTAAAGTAAATTGCCGCGAAATCTGTGCGAGCGCTTCCACGACGGCGCGCGGATAAGCGAAACAAATAAAATAAGAGCGAGAGACGAGCCCGGTGGGGAGATAACGGGGAAAGAGGTGAAAAGGGTGCCGCGAGCATAATGTGATTTAATGACTGAAGGGTAGTTCGGGTACAGCCAGCGATCTGTCATTTTACGAATTCTCCGGAGATACGCGTCGTCTTATTTTGAAAATAATTTTTCGATCAAATATTTCCGCGCGTCGAGGACGCGAAGAGAGTAGGTACCTTTTTATTCGAAGATTATTTCATCGTATCCCGTTGTATAAAACGGCGCGTAAATATAGCCGCGTGGCCTTTGGTAATAAAATTTAATAAAAGGTTTTCCTATATTCGAACGAAACGCAGTCTCTGCGCGGCGCGTCGTCGTTATCGTCCGCGATAATACACCGGAGTCAGAAGTAATAGGAACAATCGCCGCGTGACGCGGTCTTTTTTCGCGGTCTGACGTTTTCCTCTATTCAGTCGACAAACCGAGCATGAAAAAGTATACATCGTCCGTTGCCGTGGCGCGCGGTGTGACGCTCGGCAAGCGGCACCGGCCGCTTCTCATCCCCTTGATATTCTCCCGGCGTATCGTCGCCACACGCAGACCATTACAATTTCAGTTACATTTTAATTAGCAGAGAATACTAATGTTTCGCGAGCGGCGGTCGCCGGCAAGTAGCCAATGAGCGCCAAGTTGACTCCTGCAACTAGAGCCCGTTCCAGGACTCTCGACCTCTCCTCTCTGTCCCTCTGTCCCCGGCTATTACGCCCGGCAACCCCCGTGAAACCGACATGCATTTCACACCCCCCCATATTCGCCACTTTATACGCGGAGCGGCTGGCCCGGCCGGCGAAAAAACGAACGGAAGAAAGAAAACGCGCGCGCGTGCGGCGGTGGTGCGAGAACAAAAAGAAAGAGGTAACGCGCCTGTGTTCCTCATTTATGTTATTAGCTCCCACTTTGGCGCCGAGTGTTCTTCAGAGCGAGAGGCATAAAAAAAGTACGCAACACCCACGGTTGGAAATAAACCACGCTGTTGCGCTCACGTTTTCCGCGCTTTCCGGTCTCTCGCTTTTCGCAATTAAACCTCGGTGGAATGCACGCGGAAAAACAGAGATTTCTCGAGGTCGTTTCCACGGGCTATTGTTCGCGGAAAGCTTGCCCCGTTGCCCGTGACAGAGAAAATCGGATAAAAAATTTTACTTGTAAACAGCGGGGAACCGGACAGCGGTGGGTCAGATATTAGGCGGTCGAGAGGCCGGAGGAGGGGAACGGGATGAAACGAGGCTACGCAGGAATATTCGAATAATATAATACTTCCCGAGTCATAAACTTCCCTCGGTTCTTGCCCGAACGAAATTCCGAAAGTTTCGTATCGACGGTCGTACAACAAATGCGATTATCGATGTCTCGCATCGTTCATCCCCTAAAACGACAGGGAGTAAAACGTGCTTTCGACCCCACGCGCTCGTTCAACCCTCTCTCTTTCCGTCTCAAACGGCTTTACGTACTTTATTTTGGAACTTGTCCAAAAATAATATTGCGCCGTTAGGATCGATATAAGACGTTGATAAAAAAAACCATAGTTGAATTTTTCGCAGCGTCTAGCAAGGGAGAGAAGAAAAAATATCGCGCGCATAAAAAAATTATTGAACTCACATCAACAAGCCATGTCACTCTGTCTCAGAAGCCTGGGAAGTATACACCACTGACCTGAAGCAAAAAAAGAAACGAAAATAAAATTAAAAATTGAAAAGGAGGCACAGAGAATGAAATGACGACGCGTTCCTTGAAATCCTTGATTCCTTTCCGTTAAAACGCGATAACCATAATTATCCCGATTATTCGAGTAAACCGTCTCTACTTTTTCCCGAAGCATTTAAGGATGATCGCGCGTCCCGAACCGAGCGCCACCACCTTCCATGGTTTCCAAACTCGATTCTCATCCAGCGAAGACAATGTGTCCGCGTTTTGGGGTGCCGCGGCTCGTCGAAAGCCATCCCGACGTATCCTTCGACTGGACGCGAGAGCTCGTCAATGAGGCGACGGTGCCGTTAATTAACGAACTCGAAAAGTAACGTACCGAGAGTACAACTCGACGAAGCATTGAGGGGTTCCGGTGAAACTGGTCGAGGAGGAAAGGAATGAACGAGCCGAGCGTAGGACGGAAGCGCGCGCGTATAAAGGGTCGGTGTCTGGCCAGACGGGCAGAAATGAAGCAGCAAGGGTTTTGTTTGTCCGGCTGTCCACCCCTTTCCTTCCCCCCGGTTTCACCCCCGCGGGCTGGAGCCCTCGCTGTATGAACCTCGCGGCCCCCCTCAACCCCTCCCGTTCCGACTCCCGGTACCCATCCTCCGGCCTTCCGCCTCCTATCCGGCCCCCCCTAGCGGCCCCCTGCCTACCCCGTTGCACCCTTCTTACACCCCGGAATCTCCTTCCCCTGCTGCTGCCGCGTTACAATGCGCGTGTATACAATGTTTGCCCACATTCTCCTGC
>SHCU01000004.1:1308880-1319749 GCA_004307685.1 Ceratina australensis
TTCGCGAGCTATGATATCGATTGCTTCGAACGAATTTTAGCCTGGCCTCGCGTCACTCGCGTGGCGCGAGCCGAGACCTCGTTCGCCGCGGCAATTCCGTCGATCGTCAGCCGTACCGTTTCTTTCATCCGTCTTGCATTCAAACGAAACGCTTCTACGTTCTGTAAACCGACCCTCGACGCTCGCTCCCTCCGCGCCTATCCGTGTATGCACATCGCTCTAGCCAGCGTCGCAATGCAGCCTTTTCATTTGCGCATCTCCATCAGATTGACCGCTACATCTGGGAGACCGTTCCGCTTTGCCCCGCGTTTTACCGACGCTGTTTTCCTGTTTCGTATAAACGATACGTACTCGGAAGACGACCGAGCGACGACCGTTTAGAGAAGTTTCAATGGTAATTTCTCGTTTGCCTGGAATTTTACAAGATTGAAATAAATGTTCGTCCGCGATGTACCGAGGAGCAAACGGAGCGTGCCGTTTGCCGGTGGTGAGTCAATTTCGCGAGTCCTTTGCCGGAGAAAGTCGCGTCCGTTCCGGCTGATAATTGACGAACGAAAAATGCAACAATACCGCCGAGAGAACGTTGTAACTCCCGGCTCGGCAATATCCAACTAAAAGGCTCGTCATTCCGCCCCAGTAAACGGCCACACGACTTAAATTACGTCACGAGCGTGGCCAGCCCGCCAACAACGTTTAATTCCATTCGCCCATCTTTTTATCCCCGTCCGACCGGTGGTCGCCCCGTGCCGCTGTCGAGTCGATTCAACGTTCCTCCGCTCTCTCTGATTCGCATCGCCGCCAACCTCCCTACGTCGCGAATCGAAGTACAAAGAAGCAATAGTAGAAATAAGATAATTGCTGTTACAATTGCAATTTCATCCGGAACGATGAAGCGGCGAGCAGGATGGAAAACCGTGCGGAAGGGTGAAACGACGAGACCGAGGGCCGGACGAAGATGGAAAAAGAGACAGGTCGACGGATGAAAAGAGAGACGGCGGTGATAAATGCCACAGAGAGTTGAACTACAAAGTACGTTAATGTCATGCTCGCACCCCCTCGAACGACGCGACGCCGCGATCCCGCAGACAGTTTGTTGTCGAAGCTTCGGGGATTACACAAATGAGGTTGTTCAGCGAGAGAAATGTACATTGGCGTCGCCGCCGCCGCCGCGCCGCTACAAAGCCGGTCCTGCTCAGCAGCCACGTACCGGAATTAAAGGGGTGGGGGAACGAAAGGTGAAAAAGTTCTGCTCCGCTATCGCTCGTATCGCGGACAATATTTTCTTTGCTGAAAGCCCGGTGCCGCGTAGAATGGGATTTCCATCGACCCGCTTCCGTTTAAACCCTTCAAGAACGGAACCCGCTTTTATCGAGACGCTTCCCTCTTCCGTCTATATTACCCTGCACATGTTTTTACACGCTTTCTTCCCAGAAAATAACCCTTTTAGCCGATGCGCCTGTTCGTTGCATACCCGCTGCTCGATCAACAGGAAATACTAATAGAGGACACCGGTATAAATAGAAAGTCGTTTTTTACGTCCCGTCGACTCGATTTCCTTGAAGACGGAGTTTCATCATTTTTTTCTTTCGACCGCATAAAAATTAACGTTCTACATTTCACGTGCGACTGGAATATCATCTACGTTATTAGCATTTAATCGACTCAAACCTGAAGCGGCACAAAGCAGATTTCCTTGAGAAAAAAAATTTGAAATGTAGATCTTTTCTCTCCGCGTATTCTCTTATTAAGGCATATACAATATAATACAAACCTATAGGTGGGCAACATTTTATGATTATATTTATATCCCTTCAAAATTTGGCAAAAATTAAAAGTTGGCCGATCGGGTTGAATGTATGCTCAAATATTCTCCTCATATAGTAGAACATTTACTAAGGGTTTGAGATTTTTATATACATTAGATCTTGAGAAACAGCAATTTGAAACAATCGTGAAAATTTACTTCGAAATTTCGAAAAACTTGAAAGTTGGCCGATCGGGTTCAAAACATGCTCAGATATTCTCCTCATATAGTAGAAGATTTACCCAGAGTTTCAGATTTTTCTGTGCACAAGATCCCGAGAAGCAGCAACTTGAAAAATCGCAAAAATTTACCCCTTCAAAATTTGGCAAAAAGTAAAAATTAGCCGATCGGGTTGATAGTATGTTCAGATATTCTCCTCATATAGTAGAACATTTGCCCAGGGTTTCAGATTTTTCTATACATTAGATACATAGATCCCGAGAAACAGCAACTTGAAGAAATCTAATAACTGACTAATGAAATCTAATAACTAACGAAAAATCTAATAACTAATTGAACTGAACGCAATTTTGCCACTCTTTTTGTCTTATTTTGGCTGGTAGAATAAGTATAATATAATAAAATATTGTCCACCTGTAGGTTTACACCCTGCAGAATGCGTTATATTTCCCTCTATCGGCTCCGTGCGCCGAGACATCCTGCATAAAACATTGTGGTAACTAGTTGGCACCGATTAATTGTTCTAAACGTGCATACACGGCTGATAGTTTCACAGAGGAGGCCAGACCAGAAGCGCGAGGAGAGAGAAACGAAGGAGGAGGAGGAGGAGGCAGTCAGCCCTTGTACTAAGCATACCGTTGGGGCCAGGGATAGTAATTGTATACGTACTAAGAGAATGGCAAGGTAAACAAAACTATGTAAGATTGCCCCATTAATATACATATCTCTTGGTTCAGTTGGGCCGTGAGAGAGCCAACCGACCCTCTCTCGCTGTGCCTCTACCGTTGTGCCTGTCTGCTAACGGGGGGTGAGTAGTCTTGGCCTTAGACTCTGGGGTTAGGCTCGTTCGAGAGCAAGGAGGGTACACAATGGATATTGAGACCATAATTTACGGCTGATTGTTAGCCCCGCGATCTATGGATTCCTCTATCCCGCGTTCTCCCCTTCCCGCCCTCCGACGATCCTCGCCCCGCGTCGAATTTGCGTTTGCTCCTGTAATAAGTACCGGGAGAGTACGCGCGCGCAAACCGTGTACTCGTTGCGGCGCGACGGGGCATAGGAGGAATCTCGCGGAAACCATCGGCAAAGAGTTTCGTGCGCGTAATGCCGGTTCGACCGTCGCGTCACGAGCTCCTCCTCCTATTTAACGATCACAAGTATCGCTGGAAGCTAAGATTTTACGACGCGGGAACAACGAGATTTCGCGTAGTCGTTCAGGAATCGTCCGTAAATCGTCCGAGGGTCTCGGATGAGATTCCAACTACAATTTCTTGGATGAAATTCGGTAAGCGAATAGTGGAAACGACGGAGAACGGAAAAGCAAGATGGGAGGGGGTTGGTGGAGGAGCGATTACGCGTGAAAGCGGGAATAAGTTTGTTTTCGAGCGGTATCGTTAATTGGCCAAAACTCGAGTGGAACTGCATCGTACGAGGTCAGCCACTCTCTTGCTTACCCGACCGGCTTCGCAACAAGAACGCCGGTTATAAATTAATTACGAGGGTCAAACTCGCAACTGGGTTCCATTCCACGAGACGATTCCGAGGGAGGGTGAACGTCTTTACTAGTTCGCCCGCTAGCTCAAGGGATCCCGAGCGGAGGAGGAGGAGGCGATGTTTGGCCTTCCTTACAAGGGACCAACTAACCAGCCGACCGACCAACCTGCCACTTACCAAAGGATAATAACGTAGTAATCCTACCATGAGACGCGGATGAAGTCTTTAATAACCCTATAAACCTAAGATATATGTTGCATATCAATATACCAGAGACAGCTGTTACATTTACAGAGCTTGTGTACACGCTCGAATCACGGGCCAATTAAGTCATCTTACAACCGTAAGATTATACGGGCCGTTAAAGCGAGGCATCCTTAAATTTCAATTAATGCGACGCTCTTTTTTGCTCGCGGTGCACATTGGTTTATTACGACTTTGAGTTTATGGTAATAATACGGCAACAATCTATAATGACGAGCATGTTTGATTTTATGACTCGTAATAAATGATCCCGGCTGTACGTGTGCGCGTATCGTATCGCTTTCCGCGCGGTCTCGTAAACGGACGTATCGCAGAATTCCAATTTCGAATCGATCTTCGGTAATTTTCCAAAATTTTCAAAAACCCAACGCGGACTTCAATAAAGCTGGCCAGTAATTAATTTGTGATTATATCGTGAATGCCGGCAAATTCATGCTACGTTGCATAGCGCGATAGGAATGCAACCGAGTTCAACAAGCGGTACCAATACGAGGAGGAGAGCGTGTGTGATTTAGAGAGACGCATAAACGATATTTCAATATGATACCGTTTCACGCGATACTTCCGCGACGATCGAATCGTCCAACGAAAATTGACGAGCGAGTTCCACGGCTCGTTACTTTTCCACCGCACCGTTCTCCGATCGCTTCGATTAACTTCCGAAAAATCGCCGATGAGATTAGAACGTATAGCGCGACGCGTCCGCCCGGGCTCCTTGGTACCGAACGAATCCAGCGGCTATCCCTTCGATTAAACGTCTCCGTATTATGCAAAAAAATATGTGCATGCACTTGTTGCGATGTTTGCATTTCCTTCGCGTGCATCCATAATTTATTCGTCCCCGGGCAGTATTTTCTTTCCGACCTGGTACGCGAAGCACGAAACACGCTCGTTTCACCGGGCAACATTGGCGTAAACAGAGAATCGGTTAACGTTTAACATCGAAACAGCGTATAAACAGGGCGCGTACACCGCGCGTCGCGTCGTCGTCGGTGCAACTTTATATATAGAATCGCGGCGCGCCGAAGAGATACGGGGCTATCCGCCGTGGCAGCTATCAGACTTAACGACATCGACATTTTATCCGCAAAAGACGATCTCCGGGTCGGCTCGCGCCCTCGCCCGTACCACCGAGCAAAAAGCAACGATCATACTGTGCTCGGGACGGTGTTATGAGCTGTTTCCCTAACCGATGGGAGACAGGTGGCGGCGAGAGTGGACTTTAACAAATGGTCACTGCTAGCTAGCGTGAGACGCGCCTACTTGAGATGCGGCACCAGGATCTATGCCTTCCATTTCTCATCGGCGCTCCGCGGGCAAACAATACCCTAAACCAGCTATGTAAGAACTGTCGAGCACGAGCGAAGGACTTCGGGGCAAGTTGATCAAAGTCAAGGTGCTTCCGCAGACCCTTGCCAAAATGTTCGCGCCGCCAATAATGCGTGCGAGACGCGAGCAAAGGTATCGGTAGTTAGTTCGAATCCTTGACAGGCTCGGTAGTACGCGCGTGTCTTTTGGAAATAAATTTATTTGATTATCGTCGTGCGATGATATTTTCTTTTTCGGATCATCGTGCGATTTCGTTAAGGAAGAATATCTCGTTAAGGAAATATAAAGTATTTTGCTAAACGATCGTTTCTCGACAGTTTCGAGTTTACTGGGATATCGGGCGTAAACTGCCCTTAGGGACCTTGTTAGTTCAATTCGCTTCAACTCCCTTTTCGTCGCGGAAAAACTGCCACCCCTTGTTGACCACCCCAGCCATGAGTTTTCCGAGCGTGTTGTCGCTGTTATGTTGACCAGAAAAGGGACGTTTATAGAAATACAGTTCCCGTGCTGGAATGCCTGACTCGCGAACGAATTCTCTCGCGTTCCAACTAAATATCGAGGATGCGCGCGCGGTTACGCTCAAGTAAAATTGAACAATAAACGACGCAATCAGTTTTCCAGGACACCAGGAACGCGAGGCAAAAAAGAAGAGTCGATAGAGAGAAAAAAACACGCGAGGGTAGATGACATCCGTGACGCCGGGAAGGGGAGGTGAGAGCGCGGCCGGCCGGGCAAGACCAGCGCGGTGGTCAGAGTATTGTCAAGGTATTGTCCTGCCCCGCTTCCAAAATAATCGTCAACCGAACCTAATGGGGTATGAAGTCCCGATATCAAAATAACTCATCCGTGTCCGGCGCGTGGTCAACCGTTTTCGAACCTTTCTTCTCGCGCATGAGACTTTGAAAAGTTAAAAATAGCATCGGTGAAAAAAAATTTCTCTCTATCTATTGTGTGACTCCGCGGATAAAAACGCGTGGCGATAGTTACAACGTTGAGACGCGTTCGAGACAATAAACTTGAAATTTCGTATCGAACACAGGGCGCATAGAGTACGTCCAAGTAGTCGGCTCATCGCGGAGAGGATCGATGAAATCGACGATTATTAATGATAAATAATTCCCTTTCTTTTCCGAACCAGCATACACGTTCCGATAGACATTTCAACGATATTACATAACTCACGAATCATCGATTATACCGCGTCCAACAATGTTATTTAAATTTTTAAAACCCGCTCGCATTTCTGCACGCGCCCAATTATCGGCGAAAGAAACGGTTATAATTACTGAAATTACGCTGCGTCACGATTCACATGAAAGTCCAGCGTGTCCGAGTCTATTGTTATCCAAAGTGAAAACACAAATCAGTCGTAATGGAAATGTTTATTAGATGGAAAGTCAGCAGAGATCATTTGAATTGCGATGGAAAATTCTCCGGAAATACGACGAGTAGCTAGTGACGCGTCAAAGTGTAACGCGTAACGTAAATAACACTTTATTCGCGTTTCGCGTGAGCAGCGTTTCCCTACCGATGCAAATCGTCGTTTTCGCGTTAACGTTGGAAATCAAATTCGGCGACGAAACGTAGTCGGATAAAACGGCCGACAAAATAATCGAATCGAACGCGAACGATTGTCACGCTCGTATCTCGAATGCGCGATCAACAGGTATCTCTCGTCGCTAAACAATCTTTTTGAAATTCTCAATAAAAAAATTGTCGATTCATCTGTTTTCCAACGATAAAATTTTCAACGAACGACCGATCAGCCACGCGGCACGTTCCTTCGGATACCGGACAACTAATTACAATCAATGAACAAAGGCGGCCAATTAAAGACGATCTGATCGAAACAAAGAGGTCCAACGACCGAGCGGGCAACTGATCGGTCGTACACTTTTCATGCGGCTGCGGTTGGATCTGTTCTCATTGAAACGATTATAAGCGAGCGGCAGACGATCGGATCGATCGGCGGGCGCCGCCGAAACCCGGCTTACGTAACAGTTATCGGAAAGCGAAATTACCCTAAATAGTAACAGCCTCGGCGGCGGTGGCAATGCCGCGCGTATCGGAGGAACCGAAGGGTAGCAAGGCCGCTCGTATAAAACGTGGTACAGGATACGGGGGACAGGGTAGGGGTGGCGGGCTGATTTTCACCCTTGCAAGTCGAAAGTAGGAACCGCGACTATGGGCGAAGCTAAGTCTGTCCGTGTAATGGAGCATCGGCACGCGATTTCCGAACCCCTGCCCCGTTCGCGATTCTAACTTTCAACTTTGCCCAGAACCAGCGCCCACCCCCGCCCGAATGCGGCACCCTCGTCTCACCGGCGTGCCTCATCCCCGCGGTACAGGGTGTTGCGCTGTGACTTATCGGCTCTAATTATTCGCCGGCAAGAAACCGGGTGGAGAAGCCGGCGATCAGACCTGCCACCCTCGTAAAGTAGCTTTTCTCCGACGCATGGTTGCACCACCACGATCCCGTGCAATCGTTGCCGTTAGCCGTTCCGTCAGTCGATCGCGGTCTCTCGCATTTTATTCGCGCGAGTATCGCCAACCTACTCGAACGAACGAACCTCGGAGGTGCGCGCTACGAGGGAGAATCAGATATAAGGATCCATATTAAATGAAATGATGAAGTGAAAAAGAAATATAGAAAATGTAAAACGATTTCGGTATCAGCGTAGGAGAAGTCGATCGCGGACGAAGATAAGAGACTCGATTCAACGACGCCGGCTGAAATTAGGCTGTCTGGTTATCGCGTAACTACCGACGATCTCTGCCCGGTGACTACCCTCTCTCCAAACAACAGTTTTCAACGGTCCTTGCTTTGGTGTGATAATTTTTCAATTTGGCCTCATGCGTTATTGACGTCGGTAGACGCGCACCGACATTAGCAGCCCTTTTGACGAGGAGTCTGAGTGCTCGTCGCACAAAACAATGCTAACCCCGCGGTATTATTCAGCCCCCCACCGCCCGTCGTACCTACCGCTGCCTCCTGCAGCCCGAGCCCCCCGCTTTAGCCCTACGGGAATAAGGAGAGTCGCAATGTAAGCAACACACAACACGTTGTGTGCACCCATGTTTTTTACATTAGCCAGACGATACTTGCCCCAGAGTATGAGAGAGCTTGCCCGTGTAGAATGTCTATGGAGCGCGCGTCGGTGTATGTTTGCAAAACTTCTATGTGTCGGCTACAAGTTCCCTGGCTCTCTTAGTAACCTTCTGCGTTTCCCTGATGCCCTGCGACCCTACCGCGCCGAAGAGGCTCACCATTACCGAGGCTCCCGCCGCTTGGCCTCGTCAACGTTTTTCCAAACATCGATGACAGATAGAGAAATTTATCTCCTACCGAGGCCGGTCTCCGACGGCCGACCGGCATCCGTAATAACTTCTGAACCCGCGTCGGATCGCATACGTCTGAAATACATTTAATCGAAACTTGGATGGATAGTTGCCCGGTATCGAGTAAACAAAGCCGTTATCTAGACGGCGGCGGTGCACCGTGTACACTTGGTTGGCAGACTCGTTGCAGCCGCGTATACATCTAGGTTGTCGCGTGTTTAATGTATAACGACTATTGTATATACATAGAATGGACGGAGAGTGGCGATAGAGACGGAGATGAATGGGGTAAAAGTAGAGGAGGTCGACATTGATACCGTGAAGAACACGGCGAGGATAACGGGATAGTACACACAAGTAGGTAGAGCGCGCGCGCGCGCGAGAGAGAGAGAGAGAGAGAGAGAGTCTGGGTAGCGGGCGAAGGGGTAACGCGAGGTCGAGGGTGGCAGCGGTGGCGGCGACGAGGGTAGAACAACCAGTCGTTTGTCGTCCGACAGATAAACAACGTCGTTATTGTAAATGCATTGGATCAACATGCTGCGGGGCTTCATTGGCGGCTTTTCTTCGCGGTACTACCTGCGAGAGGCTCTTGGTTGTTTACGAGATCGATAGCCCGATCGGGAGGATCGATTTTATCGCGTCGCGCATCGTCCGCCTCCCAGGGAGAAACAATCGTTGTAACGGTGCCGCGCGTTGTACCGAGCCCGGTTTCTTTCTCTCTTTTTAGATTTCCTCGTATCTAAAGATCCTGTTGGCTCTGCCTCTCGTTTACGCTCCGTTCCGCTTGCTCCTCTTTGTCTTTTTCTCGTACGGGCGTTCGTCCCGCTCGCCGATGGATTCGAGAGAACGTACAGAGAATAACAAGGTGGATCACGTGACGCAGGTACAGATGCCTCGAAATTACACATCGTCGTTCCACGTACAAAATATTTATTCCAGTATAATATATACTGATTCGCAGCCGAGCATATATCCCGGTGTTTTTCCATTACACCCACGAGGCAAATGTGCCGCGCGATTTATAAATCGTACGGCTGGATCCGATCGAAAATACGTCGTCGACCCTTCGGTCGCGAACGTCACGAACGAAGAAGCGGAGCGGAGCGCCGAGCTCGATTCACCGCGTTCGAGGGGGGTAAAATGTTTGGAGCCGATGCGAATCTATAATCGTAATTAACGAATACGTTTAAACGCGGAAACCGTTTGCAGCGGTAAGAGAAAAACGCGGAGCGCGATCGCTCCGGGACGATTCCCGCGGAGAGCGCAGAAATTTTCCGTGAGTAACCAGTAGAATTAGACGGTTCCACGACGGACTGTACGGTGACCGTGAGAGCCCGATGCCCGCTATTTGTTCCTCGCTTTATCTCGAACGTAAACACCGCTTGGAATATATAGAAGGTGGCGCGAGCGGAAGAGGGAGACGGACAAATAGGTGGAGTATCGTACCTGGCCGCGCGGACGAGAAGGACGGTCGACGACCAGCAACGACGGCCTGGCCGCGCAAAGACCCGGGCCGGGGTAAAAAGGAAAAACGAAAATAGAAGGACGGACGGGCGGACGGACGGACACTGGATAAACAAGGGGCAATAGAGATAAACAGAGAATATTGCGAGGAATATGCGCAAACACGAAACTCTCATTCTTCCTCACCCTCCACTTTTCCCGGTACATCCCTCTCCTTCTCACCTCCGGTAGCCCCGTCGCCCTCCCTCTCCCTTACTCCCGTCCCTTCGATGTCCCCCTTTTCGCTTTCGTTTGTTCGAACGCGCGTGTTCTCTTTTCCTGACCTTCGTCGCTCGTTTGGCATCCACTTTTACAAGCACGTTCCTGCTCTCCTCCTTCGCGCTTACCCGCTCCGGTCGGAGCTTAATTTATGCCACGAGATGTTTCGTTAAGGATTTTTATTCCCGATTCCCCGGTACAGAGTGCAAACACGCCGAGAATTAACTACTTAACGCCGAGCTCTGTCACCGTCTCTACTAGCCGCTCGTTTTCTTTTTTATGTTTTTTTTTTTTCCCAGGGAGGACTCTCGACCGCGCGTACAATTTATAGCTCGCCGTGTGGCTTCATTAAAATTAAACATCGCGTCGCGTTTGTTTTCCTCGTTTTCGTACCGTCGCGAGTGGGTCAGAAGGAGGAAACGTGAAATCGGGTCAACGGCGAAGCGCTCCCGAAAAAGAAGGGTCGCTCGCACGCTCGTTTCCCGCGCGATCTTTCGCCTCGCGATGATTGATGCGCCACGAGCTTTTCTTCAATTAGCGCTCTCCTTTCGCGTTCTCACCCTATTCTCCCCGCGATCCCACCGATTCGATTACCGAGCCGTTCATTACGCGATGAATTTAAAAATATACAAACACCATTAGTCATCTACGGGGACGTAGAGAATAAATTTCCTTGGTGCCTATGAAAAATAATCCCCCGACGATACTTGGATTTATTTGCGATACCGTCGGATTCG
>SHCU01000004.1:1333396-1359386 GCA_004307685.1 Ceratina australensis
ATCGAAGCTATCGCGCTTTATCCTGCCGCTCGACTGCTACCAACGGAAGGAGCGTACCGCGGGATCTCCAAAAAATACGCGACACAATTTTCGGATGTACCGTATTCGCGCGCAAAGGAACGAGGGCAGGAGAGGAGAACGTAACACGCGAGCGGAGTGACTCGAATTTTTTCGGGTTTCCCGGGCACGTGTCACCGCGTTCTTCCTCGCAAGCTGCGAAGCAAACTCATTGTTTGCGCGCGCGCACGCACAAACGACATTCGACGCAAAACGCGCGTGTAAGGCTATCCCGGTGGTTCTATTCAAGAAGGTATTATGAAACTCCCGCGGAAAACGTACTCTTCGCTTTGTCTCACCTTTTATTTCGTTCCGCTTTAACCGGATGGGAGGAATGAAATCCGTGTATACACGAACTCGCGTGCACACAGGTACGCGGGTTCGCGTCGCGTGGCCGCCCTACCGCCGCATTTAAATACACTCGCACGCGTGTACGCGCGAGAACCCCGTTTGCAAGTTACAATGTCGAACAGTCTCGCGTCACTTTCGCTCTCATTTTTTGTCGGCCGCGTACGGAATCGTTAGGCGCGGCGGAGCACCGGAAAAAATTCCGGCCCCGCGTTAATNGTACGCGCGAGAACCCCGTTTGCAAGTTACAATGTCGAACAGTCTCGCGTCACTTTCGCTCTCATTTTTTTCGGCCGCATACGGAATCGTTAGGCGCGGCGGAGCACCGGAAAAAATTCCGGCCCCGCGTTAATTCCGTGTCTTTCGCCGTGTCGCGTTCTAAACAACACACCGACACACGTGTACGCGCGCACACGGCCGCGGCTGCTCGACGTCGTCGCCGATGTGACGTTCAAAGGCCCATTTTCTGCTTTGATATTCACCCGAGCCGGTGTAAACGAAACCTTCAAGGCGGCATTCATACCGCTTTTTTTCAATTCCGAGTGTACCGGTTTAAAAATGCCGGCAACCGTGCGCGGCGAATCGGGCGCGCGTCCGGGGCCGCGGCGCGATACCAAAATGTTTCGTTGAAGCGGTACCAACGGATAAACAACGTTGTCGTTGAAAAGCCCGGTGTGCTCGGGCGCGCGTCGCGCAGCGCCGACTTTCCTCGCCGCGGTGCGGTGTGCCGCGTGCAATTAGGTCGGAGAATGAGTAATGCGGCTACTCTAATCTCGGCAACGGGCGAGCGTTCAGAAAGTAACGGATCCGCGAGACAGGCTTGTACGTACGTTCCTACGTTCACGTAGGAAACCACGGAAAACGTCTTACAAATAATTTGTTGTTTCGCGTCAGAATGAAAAATAATCGCGGAACGATACATCTTGGACTAACCGCGCGAGAATGTACGTAAATAGCGGAGTCGAAAGAACATCTGGCGGCTAGTTACGGGTCGAAGCGAACGGAATGGTAATGGCCTCGTAGATTTTTAGCGATTAATATTCGCGTTCCGGCCGGATTCTTTCGAACGAAAGAAACGTGAACTGATCAACGATTTTGTACGCTCGTATACGACCGCTAAACGGTATCGGCGCGAAAGGGGAAGAAGCGGCATCGGAACGCGAAACGAAAGTGGCGAACGGAACAGGTCGAAATTCATTAATCCCCCCGCCCCCGCTATCGTGCCAGCTAGTATATTTCGGAGTGTCAGAAGCGAGGCAGGAACGAGCGATTAGTCTTCATTGAAAACAAAAGAGAAAGGAAACGATCAAATGTGCGCGAACTACACGCGAACCGACGTCACAGACCGTGATTGTGGTTATTTATATAACAGAACTCTGTAAATCTCGCGTTTTAAACGACTCCAGCTCGCGCGCTAGGCAGCTTTATCGAGAAGCGTGATTTTATTTATAGAAAACCGATAATGACCACGCGAATGCGATGTATCTTTTAGAACTCATAGAATTGTTTACATTCTCTCGGACGAGCAGGAGACGATCGAGGAAATTTTAACGATCCTTTTCGCCCCGTAAAACCGAACGATAAATCCGAGCGGGCACGAGCGGTGCTCGCGTAATCGAGTAACGCCTACGATCCGTCCCGGATCATCGGAACAGGTGATATCGTCGTTCGCGCGAAATCCAAGTTAAAAATTCGTGCCGGAGGTCACGGCGTGGCGATTAATGCGAGGTGCGAGAAACCTTGTCCCGCGGCGAACAAAAGTTCGGTTCTGCGATTTTCTAGGTTGACAGGTATCGCGACGCGACGCACAATGTCTTCGGTTGTCACGAGGATACGCAGACTTTAATAACAACGCATTGTTAACAACAGGCTGACAATAGTTTCTTTTGATAATACGAACCGGTCAGCGCGGCGCGAGTCGTTAGGCTCGTATATGCGGTGTCCATTATCGTGCCAGTTCAATGAAATCTTTAAACGCGCCACACTCTTTATTTCGCTTCTATCAGTTGTTTGCTCCGCGCTGTTTACGCCGAGTTACAAACGCCGCTGCCTTTTTGTTCTCCACGCGCTTCGCGAACATCGCGATACTTCTTTTTTTCTTAACGCAAAAATATTCTATCCGACGTGTATTTCGCCACTTCCCTAACGACACCTAGCCGCCGAAAAACGTCGGACGAACGGAAATCGCGTGTGCGCGGCGCGTCATGTGTTTCCTAAGCAGCGACGACGAACCAACGAGATACGCGGTAGGTTCCTGGTCGGCGGACATACGCTCGTTAACCGAGTAGCAACGAGAGAAGCATCCTGTTCCTCGCGACGAGAGGAGAGAGAATACGTTTTGAGAAATGAATAAGTAATAATTCTTCAAGGTCTCTATCACGCGTCTCTCCCTTCCTTTCTACGGTACAAACTGGCTTTAAATTAGAATACAATCGGCTCGCAGTTTGTTCTTATCCATGAAAATAGTATCCACGCGTGTGGACGAACGACGAAACCTCGCGGTTTTCCCCGTTATTCGCTCCACCTTGCGAGTCAGCGCACAACTCGGCTATAAATAACCATCTATTTCCTCGCTTTTGCCATCAAACACTTTTTAATGTTTCTCGTTCTACGCGATGCCTCAAAGAGCGACCGAAGATACGCGCCATCGTTCTCGTGCAGGTAGAGTACCGCGGACCCGCTTCGAACGCGTGAGATCGCGAGTAAGCTGAATCGTGGAACAGCTTCATCGAGGGGTCGATCAATCGCGGCGAAAAGTGCCGGGATAAATTAACCAGAAGTCGCCGGTGGCGATCGTCTGGTCGCTGTTTTGCAGCTCCTTGAAACTCGTTTCGTTATTCCGTGGACGAGCGTACGCGTCAAGAAACGGTGGTATGGAACTTCGAGAAGTGAGATTTACTTCTTATCTACGGCTGTAAAACCATTACAGCCCGACACGCTTAATGGAACCGCGCTTAGAGAAATTTAACTTCCGGTTTGCGCAGGCGATTATCTCTGCTATTTCATAGCCAGTCTTCCCCGACGTACAGGATTTTCAACGAAAACGCACAATGTTCGGAGTAATTTAATGAATCGTTTTAACGCGTGATCGATGTTTCGCGCGCTGTCAAGCACGCGCTCACGACTTAAAGAGACGCAGCCGCAGAAATTCGCCCATTAATAAATGTCTGGCATTTCGAATCGGTCGGATTCGATCGACGAGAATAGACCGGACAACGAACCAATTAAGCAGTCTCATCGCGTGTCCTCGGGTAAAAATGATCGCCGATGATCAATTAAGCGGGCGGTACGAGAAAATATTCAATCGATTACGAATACTTTTTGCACGTCGCGCGCCGAGATAATTGCCGGATCGTCCATTGAAATGACTTCGATGTTCCGCAAACGTATACCGATCGCTGCGGACTGATCGTGCGTTCGACGAACACAGGCAGTTTACGAACAATGCCACCTAAGCTCTGTCCTTGAACTTTACTTCGAATCGGTCAGAGAAGCGATCCTCTAATCGCTCGCTATAGCTAATAGGCGTTTAAATACATCGGCGAACAGAGCGCTGATCGTTAATTTCTTAGAAATCCGAGAAGCACGGTAAACAGAGGCAAACATCGTTTTATTGTATTACAGTTCTTCGCGGAATACCGTGCGGTTTAACGAATCGTAAGAGCTATGAAAAAAATGTGACGAGATGAATCACCCGTATACCGGCTCTGCGATCGAGCTTGTTCGACCGATTATCGAGTAAATTTTTTGCTCTTCCGAGTCATTTACATATCGGTAACATCGACGGGCGTCGAAAGACTTTTATAAACCGGATTAATTTATTCCGTAAAAACAACGTAACTACCGATTTAGGCTGTCGACGTTCACTCTCGAGGATCGGCCGATATCATCGTTCGATGTTCATGCGTGCACGTGGTTGCGCACGCGTCCCACGTGTACACGCGCTCCAGATTTGAAGCGACGACGGAACGGAACGGGAACGAGTAGAAAAGTTATTGGATAACATCGAATCGGCGAAACGTGTATCGTAACCTATATTACATGCCTGACGATCGGGCTCATTAAAAAACCATTACCCGAAACCTTATCGTTTCCGTGTCGTTGCGTTTCTCTTTTTTTCGACGGATAAACAATTAGATATTTCGCGTAAAAGCCAATTCGCGCGGTACACCGCGCGATCAATTTCCCGCGACAATTAGAGATCCGCACACGAGGAACGCAACGCGTCGCATAAATCTCAATAAAATGTACGATAACGATTGCTTACTCACGTGGTAGCGAACCGCAGCAAGAAACTAATGATTCACGCGAGACCGCGAAGCACCTCCTCTTCGGTGTACACCGATGTTAACAGCAATCTCCATCGTCTCATCGGTGTATCATTAAGGCGTACACCTGTTGACGATCACCGGTGGAATGTTGTCTTTTTCTTTTTTCACCGCGAAAAGATCGTCGACGACGCCTCGATTTTCACGTGCACGATCAACCACTAATCGATTTTCCGGTAACGCGGTACGTAACGAGACCGCGTCATCGTACGTGAGCGAACCGACACCGCGCGTTCCTGTGCACGAGACTCCTGTTTTACGACTTCACCCGGTGTACCGACGGTCCCTGCGACATTATTTCGACGAATCCACGAATGGGGACGAACGCGAGATGCGTAAACAAGGCCGATCGTAGTTTTTACGGATAATCCGAAACGATCGAAAATAATCGACGCGCGCGTAAACGAGAGGCCGTTACACTTGACTCTCAGCCGCAGGAACGAGTTGACACTCGGCGATGTCGGTAACACGTGAAACACCGCTTCTCGTTAATGGTACGGATCACATTCTGGCAACGGGAGCTGCGGTGCGCGCGACACATGAGCTCAGGTAAAAGAAATCACGTGCACGCGGCGAACTCGACTTTGGAACGGCGAAGCCGGTGGCACTCGGGTCCCGCGCGAAACTGTTGAGACACGGCGCGTCCGCGATCAATGATTCGCTCGCGATCGGCTGCGTTCGAACGCTCGACCGACAAGTGTCCGTGGAACGCGCACGAGATCCGACGAATTCGTAAACGCACCGGGGAACTAACCTTACTAACCGAAAGCGTGGTGGACCGGACGGACCGACGCGACGCGACGAACGGAAACGGAGCGCACACTGATGCCAGCCCGGAGAGAACGTACGTACGTACGAACGAACAGGCGAGAGCCTGGCTGCCTCGCTCGGTGAATAGCCCGCGGCCCCCACGTTGTTTGTCTCGCGAGTGGCCTGTTTACATGTTGACTCTCTGTTTACGCGTTTCGTATCCCCCTCCCGTTCCCGCGGCCACCTAACCGATCCGCCACCCACCACCCGTCGCCGTCGCCGCCGTCTTCCCGCCACTATTCCTCTCGCCGTGCCGCTCCCCGTCCGTCACCGACAGCGCCGTTTGTCCTTTTCCGAGACGAGCCCGGCGAGAGAGTCGACCGAGTCGAACACGATACCACCGAATAAAGCCGAGTTTACACCACACTGACCGGCCGAATACGTACGACGACGCACGCCACGAATGACTGCTCCTAACCGAACGCGCTGCTCTTTCGATTCGACTTCGTGATTGTTCGTGACTCGCCGACAGGCCACCGAACCTTTCCCGGGCTTTCTCGGAACGTTTGAGTCACGCGGAGGTCAAACCGAACAAGTTCATCCGTCGCGAATTTTTTACGTGTCTCCTAGAAATAAAGTAGCTTTGTCCACGGCTACTCGAAGGGACGTATATTTAGGTATGCATATTTTCGATTGTTCCGTGTGAACCGATTCGCATTGCATCTATACGGTTTTCAGTCGACGCGGAGAGATAGAGGCGCCGGGTAGAGCTTGAAACAAAGAAGAGCCGTAGCCGAGGCATCGAAAGAACATCCTGTAGCGAAGAAGCGAGTAGCCCTGATTACCCGGTTATCACACGACGGTCGCGTGAGCACGTGGTGTACGCGATTCATGAATACATATAAAGCCAGGCAGACAAGTTGCGTATCGACGAACCAGTGCGCGTCATTATCAATTTAATGATTCGCTTTTATCCGTTATTTATCGTTCCTTTAACCGAAACAGGATGCCTCGCGGTATTAATAGGCGACCGGACGAGAACACATCGGAGTTATCTTGCACCTCGTTTTTACGGATATCGTGGACTAATTGAAATTACACGGCACGTGCTTATTAAATCGGTCCTCCGCGAATTCGTTGAACCGTGCGATTTTAATTAGATTCCCTGACCAGCCGCCTCCTACTTAATCTGTCTGTACGTTCCCAACTGATTTTTCTCGGTAACTGAATTATTATCGGTACCGTGTAACGTCGAGTCGTTAAGTTTTTCTGCGATTAGATCATCGTAAACTCGTTACACCACATGGTCACATACACCGCTTAGAGGAGGCTTAATATATTGTTTGTCCGACATACACACGAGGCGAACTAACGATACGCGTTGTGTACGTACAGAGAAACAGCTAACAGCATATTCAGGGTTCGCATCGTTGAAACATCGTGTTCATCACGAGGTAAAACGATCGAAAAGAACCCGAACAAAAGCATACGTTGGAAATTGAATCTTAACCACCGCCCACGAACAACCGTATACAGCGTCGACTCGGTTTCTCTCGTTCATCGTCCACCTATAACGTTTTCTACGACCGGCGAGCGCGCAAGACGGTATAATTCGTGGCTCGAATCTCAGCTACTTCCCCGATACTACGTATGCGCGTATGTATGTATATCGTTTGAACTTGCGTCAGAAAATCCGACGCGTCAACGCGGACGTAGTAATCGTTTTCGTCAACGCGCATCGACGTTCGTCGCGCGTCGACCGCTTAATTCGTTGAATGCGTTTTACGATTTACCGATAACGATTTTGCATTTATTTATCGGTGCCTATCAGCGCTAAGATTTTAATTGCAACTCGCCGACGCTCCGCGGTGTACGTTTTAAACCTAGACGCGTTACGACCGGTAAGTCGAGATAAGCTGTTCGCGCAAAATGTTTCGCAAATAGATACAAAAGCTTAATGTTCCCCGGCGAGACCAGCGACGCAACGAATCGTCTAGGAGCGCGTACGATACACGGTCTTCGAACGCGTCATCGAAAAACATGGCTATTCAAACATAAGGCCTGTGACGAGACTACGCGCTAACACCGATACTCCTCCTCTCGCGCCGCTAACGTCAATCTTTATTTTTTTCCGATTTTAGTTTTCTTTGCGCTCTCGGCTAACACAAGGCTTTACACGTCGCGGCGCGTAAGAGACCGCACAAACGGTCTTATCCACCCGGTTTATTTATTTGCGTTTCATTTCGCGGAACGATTGCGAGATGCCTTTTTAGAAACGTCGACGAGAGCGTACAGAATGGTAAACCGTGTTGTGTAACGTCTTCTTACGAATAAAATTATATAGTTTATTTTACGGTTCCGGTACAGACACAATTCTCGACTCTGATACTCTGGTGCTCGAACGACCCGAATCAATGATCATCGATGGGTCTAGTCAACGTTTCTAAACGACGTTCGCGAATGTGACCGGCATACCTTCCGCGATATCCCTGGATTCGAGTTAAGAATCGCGCTAGATGCGCGAAACCAATACGAGGTATCGCGATGGTAATGATAATTTGACGGAGATCATCGCGCGGTTAACGTGTGCTCGAGTTAAATCGATTATCATTACCATACCACCGCGAGATATTTATCTTTCCCCCGATAAGCCCGAGCCGAAGCGAAACTACAACGGAGCCGATCGATTTAGCCATTTATCAATTAATCTTATCGACGTGGTCGGTGTGCCCGTAACGAATTCCCGTTTTAATCACGTACAGCGGGTTATACTTTCGTAACGGCGGAGGGCCTCTGTTCAACGTCTGCTCCGCTAATAGCGAGTTAATTGCATCAGGTGCAGGGGAATCCCTTTTTCCGTCACTTCGTGTGCTCAACCGAGAAAAAATGTACATCCCGCGGACGCTTCGCCGTTCTCCAAAAAGAAAGGAGCTTTGGAACAAAGCGGCTTAATAAGATACAACGTTTGCGATGCTTCTTTTTTTATGTCACACCGTATCGTAAGTGGCAAGAATAGAGACATTGTTACGTAACGTGTATTTTGTCGATTACGACAAAGTTCACCGTCGAGTTTGCCTCGCCACGCGCATACGTAATTGCCCGAGGCGGTACTCGTAAAACTGTGTTTCTTACTCTCAGGAATCATAAGTCAGCGGGTCTGACTCGCGACCGGTACACACTCGCGTGAAAATATCCGAACGAGATACGACAGGACATGAACGAGCGTTTATTATCCGAGAAGCGGGGTTAAACGCGGCTTATTGATTCCAACGTTTAATTCTTTCGCCGGCGATTTGCAATTCTTATGAAATCTTGTTGCGCGCAAACGAAAACTTTTAAACGGTGTGAAATTATGCCCGTGTTACTATTCGTGACAGGTGATAATTTCCTTTGACGCGGATCCGACCGTGGCTGTTTACTCCGATAAACGAAAACGATTATTACGCAAAAACGAGCGGTACGCGGATGTAAAACACGCTGGATTACGATGCGGGGCTTGCCGTTTTATTTCTATGGCAAGTGACGCGGCGGGACAGTTCGTATATCTCGCGTAACTAACCCTTGGACTTAGGCGCGACCACCGTGGGATGGTTTCTGGGGGCGGGTTAAATCGTCGCGTAAACGACCCGGTATATGGACCGGCAGGATTTCGTTTAGGAATTGGCGCGAGCGAGCGAGTGAGTGTCCGTAGATAAGGTAATCCGGAGCTCGGAAATTCTCTCAGATTCCGAAAGCAACCCCGCGCGCCGCAGAGACTGTGTACCTGCGTGGAACGAAGGGCTGGGGCCGGGTCTCGGTCAGTTTAATGCCGAACTCGCCGAATACCCGAGTGGTTTCGCACCGGTACGTAACGGGCCGGTTGCTCGCGTAGGAATCGTCGAAAACAATAAACAGACTTCGCCAACTTAAAGGATCGCGGAGTCGATCGAGCATTATAAACGCTGAACGGGGATCGGTTACTACTTGACTTTCCGATTTGTTTTGCGGAGAACGTACCGCCGGCTGCTACCCGCGGTACTCATCGAACCGACGGCGATTCGATTCGGTGGAGAGGGGTAAAAAGAGGGGACCACGGAGAGTACATAGACGAGTGGCTCGAAGGAGGCGTTGGTTTTATCGAGAACCTCGTTCGATTGTTCGTTCGGCTCTTTTCTATCCGGCTCTTCGCGTTAAATTAGAATCGAGCTATTTCACGATTCTAATTTAAAAATTACGTGAGATTTGAACGGTGATTCTTTGGATACATGGAATATTTTTTACACGTTACACGCGCGCCGGTAAGCGTATAAAAGAAGTGAAACTCGTGAAATAAGAAGGGTTAAGCCGGTGGATCGCGGGTAGACTGATTGATCGACGCTCCCACCCGAAGTCAGATATCGAGGAGTCGAACAACTTTTCCCATTATCGTCAATATGCAGGCTGAAGCTTTGGTTTCACGTTCGAGGGCGTTACGGCATCGATTCTATGGTAAAAGGAAACCGGTTAAATCGCGTCGACGACCTTTATTGCCGTCTTAAAGCAGTTAAGTTAATCGGCATCAGCATAAGAAAACGGAAGGGGCTACGAACTTGACGCGGCACGAATCGAATCGCCTTTCCTTGTATTTAGAGTTCCAGACAAAAACATTAACATAAATTACGGTGAGAAGGGAGAGAGTGGGGGTGGGGGTGGGGGGCGAGAGAGCGTGGCGGTAGACACCGGAGAGGAAAGATCTGGCAGGATAGAATGTTTATTTCGATTCCCTTCGAGCGTTCCCTTACGGCACACTTTACAGCTCCATCGAGCCCCGTCCTGCTTCCTTACCTCCCGCAATTAGTGCCTCGAAAACTTACGAACCATTTGTTTCCCGGATACAAAGAGAAAGTCTGAATTAAACCGCTACCACACCGCGGGAATATCCGCAGCGAAACCAGACCGTTGCTCGCCGTGACACGACGAACTGGATGTCAGACTCGAAGAATAAATCGTCGCGTATTACGAGCGATTGGTTCGCCGAAAAATTAACTCGGTAGCAATCAGGAGTTATCCTGTCAAGGGGAGAGACGCGTAGGTATATGTACGCGTGAGAATACGCGAATGGACAGAGGATAAGGTGCCACTTAACTCCAACCGACGACGAACCCACGCACCCTGCGTTTCTCCGCCACGCAACCCTCGACCTCAACTCTTTCACTTTTAGCGGGAATTCGATGAATTGCCAGCCGCTACGGGCAATAAATAATGCATTTTGTGTTTGCCGCCGGTAAAAGGTCCACCCTCAACCGACCCCTTCCCATCTCGGCTTCGACCCTAAATTTTAGAACGAATTCGGTCGAAGGCGATCGAGGGGTACGATTTAGTGGAACGACCTACAATTGATACAGTTTCTGAGAGCCGCGTCGAGGATCGAGTGTTGCTTGACCGTCGCTTCGGGGGATACCGAGATCTATCGTCTAAAAATTTACCGATCGTTCTCTACGTTCTCTTTAGCTCCCCGGATTCTTTACGATCGTCGAGGACAGCGAAACATTTCAACAAAGAATAATGGAGGAGTTTCGAGCTCGAATCTCTTTGAAACAAATATTTCATTGACGATAACAAAGCTCCATACTCTGTTGGGAGCGACACAAGGAAACGAGCGAGGCGGAAGGAATATCAGGATAATGGTAGGGCGCAACGTTACAAAGTACGCATTGTTTGCGATTTAACAAGCAGATTAACGCTGCCAATTACGTGCAACTACTATTCCGCGGACAGAAGCTTGTAAGGCGATTCGACCGGTTTCTCCTGAATTCAATCGTCCAAGAAAGGAATTAATAATCCTTATTATCGACTTTCTCCGACCTTTTCCCGAGACCAAACGGATGGAAAAATATCAATAAATACCCGATTGTTCGATGTTCGATCGGAAGCACGAGAAAGAATTTCTTCCGCGCTTCTCGTCGTAAAGCCGAAAGAACGGGGACGAAGAGTGAACCGGGAGGAGAGAGAGAGAGAGATAAACCGGCGTCTTATCGCGGCAATAATTAATGCGCGGTACCAAACTTCCGAAACTTCTTTTACTTAACGAAAACACAAATTGCTTGTTTAATATATTATTAATTGGCAATTTCCGGCTGCCTTGTAACGCGTTGCTCCGCTCGGGCAGCGCGAAATTTCCCTCTCGCCTTCCACGGAAAATATTCTCCGGATAAATTCGAGAGGATCTCGTCGACGCGATCGTGGTCCGCGTTTTGAACTCCGTCATCAATCACGCCTAATCAATGGTGTATCAGCCGATCGATGCGGACCCCATTTTTTCGCGCTTCTTCGTTCCCTAAATGAATAGAGGATGCCGGGGAGAGGAAGGAAACTTTCTTATTAACACGATCAATCAAATCGCCGCGAATTTAAAGCGTTTTTCACGATTTTCCGGATTTCTGAGCAGGACAGCGGAGGGTAGGGAAAATTCCAATCAACCAGCGAGAACGCTTAGGGATAACTTTCGTTAATCGATGCCGGATTAAGAAGTAGCGACTCGCTACCACCGGCTAATTACGGAAGTGCGATCGTTCGTTGGAAATAATAGGACCGGAGAGCCGCGTCGATTTCATCTTATGAAAACGAAGAAAATACGTTTCGCGCGGCGAGCTACGTTCGACGAACAACCAAGACGTCGATCGCTCGCATTGTCGATTTCTCGAGTTCACGAGCCGAGGATACTTCCCGGTTTTACTCGAACTCGAGAAGAAAGTACTCTCCGGTGGGATTTTAATTGTTTACCAAATATTCGAGGGTGAGCCGCGAGAAGGGAAAGAAGTTGGAGTTTTCAACTCGTAAAAGTCCGAGCAACGAGAACGTAATCGCTTATTTCCATTGTTTACTGTCTTCCATCGTCGATAGGCTGGGTACCTTCGCGGCAGTTTGTTCTTTTTTTAGTGGATCCGCAGCCACTTTTCGAACGCCATAATCGCGTTCATTAACTTTCACGTTTTTTAATAGGAAACGGTCCGGGAAAAATGTTCGAATCGCGGGGTTACCACGAGCGATCTCGATACAGCGGGATGACTTTATCTTTTACGAGGGTCGCGCCAAGGAGGACGTAACGCCGTGAAAATTGCTCAATAAACTTAATTTAAGTATCCAAGCCGATGCTTCTGTAACGACATACTAATCATATTCCAACCCCTCCGGAGAGAACCACGTGGGGAGCTCATTTATGAACGGAAGTATAAAAAAGAAGACGTACTCTCTCTCTCTCTCTCCCTCCTTCGATGTTATTGGGGCGTTACGAAGTTTTCGTTCGCGTTATTTCCTTGTTAAACGCGTCTTCCACGCGTCTGACGTCACGCGAATTACGCACCGTTAACTCGATCGATTTACAGGCCCTCGAGCGATCGATCAAACGTTTCGGTGAGAAATGAGGAATTCATGGCAAGGTCGATGCACGACGGACCGAATAATTAATTTGTGTGTGGTGTCACGGATGCGATACCAGTTATTATATCGTATTATAGCACGGGCAGGTGTAGCTTCATTTAAATATCATAAACTAAATGAAAGCGTGGCAATGTCTGGCACGACTTCTGAGACGTCTATTCTCCGTGACGCGGCTTAATATTTAACACCTGTGACGCCCGCCACGCTGTGTTTCGTGGCTCTCGACTCGTCTTATTTCCCGCCGCACTGTTTGCGCTTTGTGTATCAATCGCGAACCGGAAATAGATCGCTCCCATTATTTTTTCAACGGTATGGCGCGCGAAGGAAGTCGTTCGTATCGCCGTTCTATTAGAGTCGTAATAAAATGTTGAATAATTCGTTCGGCATCAAGAGTCGAGGGAGTCGGTATTCGGTCGCAGCTGAAACTTCCCTCCGAGTATTTTTTAACCGATAAAACGAGGAAATTTTTAATCGGTCAACCGATATTGCCACACTCTCACTGGCGCTGCGATAAAGTACGAGTTAAGAAGAAATATCTTTTGCAGATCGAAACAGGTCAAAGAACTCCGCGTCGAGCCTGAAGTTCCGTTCACTCTCAGCGGATTATCAGAAACGAAATAGTTCGGAATAAGTGCTGGCCCGCAACCTTGTAAGAGCTCGGTTCGATGCGCTTGTTGCAATTTAATTGATCCGCGAAATAACGAATAAAATAAACCGAGGCATCGGTGCGAACGGTAATAGGATCGTTACGACTTCTCGTTCGGGGAACGAAGCGGAGAACCGAATTCCATGCCCTCCGTGTTACCCGAAGAGTAACCGGTAATAACGAGCACGTGCGGCGAGTACGTCTTTATCGCGCGATAAGGATGTGTCACGACGAGTAGAAAACAATCGCGCTCGAGCATCCACTCCGGGGAGACGATCGAATCGACGTGCCTAAATTCTGTTTCCCGGATCGAGTCGGGGAGAAGCGAGATGATTTCTAGCTCCGCTCCTGTCCAGGGCGACCAATCACCTATGCTCGACGCGACACGACGACGCGAGGAACGCTCGTTCCTCGACACGGTCCGGTAACGTTTAACTTTGCCGCGTCGCTTTAACCGTATAGAGAAGCGGCTGATGAGGAGTCTCTCAGCGTCAATTCACCGTGGCAGAGGCACAATCATCGAGGGCAAAGTCATCGGGGAAAAATAATTACAATCGGTCGCCTAGTAAGCGCCCGCGTACTCCACCGATTCCCACGTCTCTCTCGCTCCCTTTTCCCTTCGCTCCCTGTCACCCTGGCCTGGCTCGAAACCCCTAAGTCACCCGTATCCCGGAACCACTTCACATATTCGCGGTTCGACGATCCTGTACAAAATCCTAGCCGTCGTTATACTTGGTGCTCTTTATTATTACTTTTTCATAACGACGTGACACGCCACGCTCAAAGGTTCGAACGTGTACGCTTCGGGATCGGCTCGATCGGCGAACAACAATACTAACGACACGCGCTACTCTATTCTCTCTCTGTACGGCCCCGCAGCCACCCTCCTCGAGCCGTGCACATTCGATTCGGATCGAAACGTCACGCTCGCGAGGTTCGAATAATCGAATACTCCCCGCGACGCTCGCGGTATCTTTTTTTCTCGCGATAATTCGTTTCGCGTAATATTAATGACTACGCTAATGATTCCGCGACGAGCGGGCGAGCTGTTGCCGATCGCATCTCGGTACTCAACCTCGCGATAACCGTCGACGATGCGCGTGACCGCGCGTGTATCGCAGCGTTTTAAATCTATCCGTAATATGGATATTAGGTTCTCGCGATTAAACCGTGTTCGGCTATCGCGGTAGCAGCCACTCGGTGAGATAGGAGAATGTTTCCATTACGGGCGTCGCCGACTCAACGGCACGGCGAAGGAAAGGCGCGTAGAAGTCGGAGAACTGAAACAGCGGTTTAAGGTGATCGGTCGAAGAAGGCTGTCCGATGTTCTCTCGAACTCACAACCACCAAGGAGGATGATCTATAAATAGAAAGTCGAACACAGACGGGGCAGCTGATACCAAAAAACGGACATCGAGATGATCGGCCAAGCGGCGCTTGTCCCTCGAGCTGAAGCTAAACCGATCACTTTTTGCGAAACGTTTTACCCTCGTAAATGAATTATTATCATTTTGCGCATGTACCTGTCGATGAAAATTAACCGAACTAACGACACGTTCAGTTTTATCGCTATCGGAAACGCGATCTGGAAGTTCCACCAAGTAATATACTTTCGTAACGTACTAATCGCGATACGACGGCATAAATATTAGGTTGAATGGAATCAGTTTACTCCCGGTAAATCGTGGACGTTTCTCGTATCCCGGCACGTTAAGATCGTTAACCCTAATGGTATTCCCAACGCGGTTCGCGTAAACTTTCGGACAACCTATACGCGAACTTCCCGGATGATTCTCCTCTTCCGCGTCGTTTCTTTGGTTCGCGCGGTCACGAGAAATTCTACCGATCGGATCGCACCGTAGCGTTCGCGTCGATATCGGCTAGCCGTAAAACGTACGCGCCAGTGACCGGGGCTCGTAGACACGCGTATCCACATAACAGCCTCCGGTATGTTCTATTCTAGATTCATAACTATTAATACTGGTGTCTGCGAGAGCGCCGAGCCAGGAGCAACTTCTTGGCCAACGTTGACCATTTCTGCTACTCATCAATGGTACATTCAAACACGGGCGCACATGAATTTATCAACGGGAACAAACCGAGGCGCAGCGCGCATAGGTACGCGCCGTGTTATCTTCCGTGCGGCGAGTTACGCCTAAAATTCGTAGCTGCGCGCCAACGAATCAACGTTATCTCGATCGACCAGATTCCGCGCGATCGAAGAAACAAGTTACGTTCGGTGTGTACGCGTTCGTTAGCGGAGTCACGGGCGTGGAGAAAAATGCGATACAACCGGCGCGTAAGGAGCGTTGCGGACGAAAGGGAGCAAGAAAGAAGCGAGCGCGAGCAGAGTTCTTTCGTTGCTCGTTCGTACGCACAGTCAGTTACCGAGTTATTTAGAGCGCGATTATGTACCCGATGATTCATATTCCAATATTCTCTTTGCTAACTACCCGTCGATTCGAGGCGAGTACACCTCGACTACTCCGATCACACGATGCACCGTGTAAGCGCGCATTATCTTATCTCGTTCTGTACAAACAATATATTCGACGATGACAATGTCGCGTTTCGCGTTGTTTAACGTCGAATTAGTAACGAGGAATTCTGCGAACGGAGGAAGAGACTGTACGTGACGCTCGACGCAGCGTGGGGAGACCGACTGAACGCACGAACGTACGATTTTTGTTCGACCTCGAAGTATGAACGGGCACGGGGGGCACGAATCTTCGGAGCTCGAGATCCTAAAAAGGAAACTAACGGATAGTCGAAAAACAAAGTTCAAAGGAACAAGCGTTGAACTTAGGCGCGCGGCGTTGGCAAATTTTTCATTATCTCGCGCCATAATCTATTTACAGAAAAGATTTAAAGCCGGGACGCGCGGTGCTCCCAGTCCCGGGTTACTGAATTCATTATTCCTTTAAAAATATTAACTTTACTAACTCCACCGTGGGTTCTTTTATTTTTGAAAGCGCGAAGAAGGAGCGAGAGGGACGAAGGAACGGAAAAACCATGCGGGGAACGATAAAACTTCGCGACTTCTTTTCCAGGATATTTTCCTTCTACTTCCCGTGAAATATGCAACCAATTAAATAACATTATTTCGCGTTCTTCCCCTCGATACGGTTACGCTCGCCGGGGATTTGCGGTTCGCGCAATTATAGACAACGATATTTCAGTGATATATCTTTGGAAACGTCTTGCTCTAAGAGCAATAATTAACCGAATTAAATAATTGCCGTTGCACTATACTTCCAAGTCATATTTCAAGCACGATACATGTTTGGAGCTATACGTCGCTACCGCTGTCGCAATTAAATTTACGCGAATCTAAGAATAACCATCGTTTGAAATAGAATCTTGTTGTCATTGGTTCACTAGCCGATATTCTAATCTCGCGAAATGAAATCGGCCCGAGAACGGTCGTCCCCCGGTCAACGACGACTCTCGTTGGTCATTAAAATTTTTACCGACGATCGCACGTTTTTCAAGCTACCGGTTACCCGCGCGCGGCATCGAGATACGTAGATTTTTCCACGATTTATATCGTCCGCTCCGATTACCCGTGGGACGCGTAAAATTAGTGTTTCGCCGTCGCGTCGGACTCCGTCGCGATATTAAGTGGCCCGATCGCGTAAATAAATGAACCGATGAGAACCGACTACATACCGATCCTTAGTACACTTGGCTAACTATACTTGAAACTTCCGTGACCGCCAGGCGAAATATACCAAAGTCGCCAGGAATGGAGCAAAGAGCAAATGCGTCTGCTAGAGGGACGGACAGTAAATCTGTCCCATCGTTTGGCACGGTCGTGTTCACCACCTCGAATGAATTATTTACTTATCAATTATTAAGCGGGCTAGTCGTGTACCGCTTAAAGATTTATGTCCCGCCGAGAAATTGTCTCTGTATTTTCGACGCTGTCATTTCATAATACATTCTCGTTATTTACGTTTTTAACCGATTTCAAGGTTGACCGTTAATCCGAATATAAATAAATCGAAACCCGCGTTCGCTTGATCCGTGCCCGCTCACCGAGAACATCTATCTGTCAATTTAATCGCCGTATAAATCAGTTTAATGAGTTTTGAAAATAATCGATGACTAATCGACTCGGAGCGCTCGTATCGGATGCACGCGCGTATCACGGTTACCGGATTACGCGTTATTCATCCGATTAATTCTTCGCGACGATCGACCTCGGCGAGCGTAACGGTATTTTCACTTTTCACCGTGACGCGTACGGCGGATATTTCACGAAACGTTTCCTTTTTAACCGCGTCGTGTCGCGAAGTCGCGCGACCGGCTCAAAGAAAATCCGGAGATCGTGACGGCTACGCGGTATCGCCGTGAGCGCGAATTCTTTCTCAGGCTTCCCGGAATAGGAGCAAAATGGAACAAAGTCTGACGGCGCAACGGAGAGCCGAGTGTACGAACGTCGTACACAGAGGCGAGCGGTAAATCCATCGCGTCGTTCGGTATGTAAATCGCTTATCGCTTCGAGTGGACCACTCGGTATAATTAGGTAGGTAGGTAGGCAGCTAGGTAAGTAAGTATAGGTAGATAGGAATGGCATCATGCGCGCCGACATGATCTACACATCTAATGGCGAGGAGGACGAGAGCAACCTCGCGGAATTAGGCTCTTCCGTTGTTTCTATTACAAAATAGATGGCACGATATTGCGGGGCATCAACGACGCAGCTAATCTCTACTTCTTTTTCGCCGCGTGATACCGTCACGATAAAATAACCAGATGATGTCCGCGAGGTCGCGTCGTCGACCAGCTGACAAATCGAATGACGATCGAAGAATCGATATCGCTCGCGAATCATGCTAATTTTTAATTATCTCCTCGCGTATTTTACGAGACGGATCGCAGGAGGCAACGAATCACGTAAGATTCAATGGTAATTTCAGTTCATTCGTGATACTCGTACGGTAACGATATCGCGATCAGAGGACAAGATAGATACGTACATGCTTATACACCTGGTGTATTCCGCGCGATACACGGAGCGATCGACGTCGACGAGCATCGCGCGAAACGTTCACGAACGACATGTGACAGGGGTCGGGAAATTGATCTCTGTAACACGGGCTGCGGTTCAGAAAGGCAGAATCCGCGATCGATCGGCGCAAAAATATGACGAAGCCGCGAACGGGTCTGTTTCACAAAGAACCCGTGAAAATATCGATAAATCGGCAAGGTCGGATAGACGGTAACGTTACGCTCGTAACTGACCGACGCGAACGCTCGATCGATTCGATAAATTACCGAATCGATAACGACGCGCAATAGCGTTCGCTCGTTTTATTTTTTTAAACATCGCGAAGTACGTTCATCGAATGAGTCCGTACGTTCAGAGACGAGAATAAAACGCGTCGACGTCGCGTTCGATTAAAGTTCGAGTGAAACTAGCGAATCGGTCTGAAGATCTGATCGTCCGCAGCCAGCGGCGCGGTGTGTGCCGATTTGAAAATTGGCACGGAAGAGGACACGGTCGGTTGAAATTATTCTCTTGAAATGTATCCTCGATAATTTAATACGCGTTTCGGATGGCCACGACGAATTTATAACGTAAATAACGCGCGGTACATTCAACAGGCAGATATCATTAATCCCGACGGTCCGGCCGGTTCCGGGGAAACGGCGGGAAAAGAGCGATCTCTCGGTTGCTCTCCGCGCGTATCGCTCTCGGCGATTCGTCGCGATAAAAGCCAACAAATCATCGCGGTCCAAGATGTATCCGTAACCATTAATCCGCGGCTGCATCCTATCCAGCTACTTAACACGGCACTGGGTGAGTGCAACGAATGTCATCCTCTGCAGCCCCATGCACCGTCGTTCCGCGATGCAGGCCGGTCACGTGACCGACAGGAAGCTACCAATCGTCTTGCGCGATTATCCCGGTCACCCTCTTTCCCCGCGAACGGGGACACAAGGAGAGCATCGTGCATCGTGCACCGTGCACGTGCGTGTGCCCGTACAGCCGGCCGGTGTGTGTAACCGTGTGCGCGCGCTCGTCAGCCCGGGCATCAGGGACAGCGTTAAATAGGATTCGCGAGCGTGTATGTATTTATCTCGACACACGGCTCACGCACACCCCGTGTGTCGCCTCGCCGCGATGCCTGTGTCATCCGCGCGCACAACCGTGCACGCGTCGTATACATGCGACGAGACGCGCGGCACCGCGTAATCAGCGTCGAGAGTCGCGACCAGTAAACCGCGCTACACATTATCATAAATGCCCGCGCGCTGGAGCCCGTCCCACGCGTAAATCTGTTTCGCAAATTGCGCGAGTGGGATTATGTCATCTTCCTACAGTCTCTTTCCATCCCGTATTCCTCGTGACACGAGCGATTTCCCCCCGCACGACGCGACCCGGGATGGATGGAAACGAGCCGTCCTTCGACGCTCCTCTATATCTCCTACTTCCTTGCCTCGCGAATCCCAGCTTCCTCGAGCTATTATTGGCCCGGTGTTTACGATCGCGCGTATACGCGGATCGGTGAATGATCCGAGATGAATGAATCTAGCGACCAATCATTTTTTATACGAATATTCTCGGAGGAAAGGATCAAAGGGCGCGCGAAGCAACGCGAGACGACCGGACCGGGACAAACCCAGAGCAATCCCGTATGGTTGCTAAACGTTGCGCGATGGTTGTGAAACGAGAAAAGATGAGACAGGTAAATAAACGGTTGCTTGTATAATGAGCGCATCAGGCGGTTATCTTCGGTAAAACAATATCGTGTAAACAATAGCGGTGGGCTCAGATAAGAAGAAGCTGATGCAAAGCCTGGAAACGAGGAGAGTCACTCTCCGCGAATCGTTTGATATTATTTTTTCAAGCGCGACGATCACGATGGAAGCAACGACCGAAAAGAACTAACCTTGTCAGCGTCTTCGCCTCACAAATTAGGAATTTTTATGCCGCCCTCGCGCCATCCGATGAAGAAACACATTTGTAGCTTTTGCACGATCGAGCTTGTGATTACCAAGACGTGGAACATAAGAGGCCCGAGAAAATCCAGTTTTGCGAAAATTTTCCGGAATTTTTGCGAACGAGCGAGCAAAATATTTCTCCGCTCTCAGTTCCTCCGCGCACGTTTCGATGGGCACACGCGTACGACGTCGATCCCGATGCGCGATCGCGTTCCCGTCGAATCGGACAAAAAGATCACCCGCGACGAGTGACCAGACGATCGAAAAAAAAAAAGAAAATGGCCTGCGTTACGCGACGTGCAGCGAGCGATTAATTTCGAAACGAGAAAAACTGGAGCGCGTATCGTTCGCCGTCTTCGCTAGGCTTCTTCGATCTGTTTCAACAAGAGACAGACGGTGTCGTCAAACTGATAAGGCCGAGCCTGCTGCACGGAATTTAAGGTGATCCGCGTGGGTATCGCGGAGGAACTTATGTTTCTTCGATCATCGAGCACCGCGATAACGACGTCACTGTACCTCGATCGTTGGAAGATCGGTGGAAGGAGTCACGAGGAAAAATGTGGCAAGACAATCGACGAACAACACGAAATATTGTACGATCGGTTACCGTTTCGATCAGAATTTTAAACGCGACAGATAAGAGAGTTTCGGTTGCAACAATTTTTCCACAACGTTAGTAGTTATTTATTCGCGCGTTGAATGCACCTTATCAGCGCACTCGAAGATTATATCGTCATCCGTTTGGCTCGTTGACACGATTGTACATTTTACAAATACACGTGTATCATTATTTTTAGTTGCGACGCGAGAAGAAGAAAGAAGCGATATCCAGTATCAATCGCGAAGCAAAGGCGAGGAGCGAAGTTTCGGAGAATCTGTTATTCCGGTCTGGCTTCGCGAATAATTTAAATAGTTGTATTCTAAAACGGTTAGGCTCAGATCATCAAAGGGAGGCGATGATTCGAGGAAGAAAGAGTTAACTCGACCGCGAGTGTTATAAATACACTTCCAGGGGAAAACAACTCTTCGTTAGCTTTGACTCGTTCAAATTAGACGCTCGGCTAGATGCGTTACGTAACCACTCGGTTCTTACGGTTCGTACGATGCGAGTGACTTTAAAGAGTATTCGAATCTAATCGTTTAAGCGTCCAAATAATACTCGATAGCCCGTTAGACACAAGATTTATCCCTGTCTCTATCGCGGAGACTGGCGTGTCCGATCGAGGGAAAAAGCGTTCTCGTAGAGTAAGCATATATTCGGTGCCACGCGATACAAAGTAATCGGGTAAATCGACGAGGAGAAGCGAGAACGAAGACGAAAGTAGCCGAGCGGAAACGGTGAAGGCCTGGAACGATGCGGAACCGGGTGCGACAATGTAGGTGAATTTGGGAACCGGTACGGGCGCGGGTATACACGCGCCCACGATCGTTTCGACCGTTTACAAATCCCTCTTTATGTCCCCCATCCTTCGCGCGCGCGCTTTCGTCGCGTACGAATCCGCGCGATAATTGATTCATGATGGAACCGCGAATTCAAACAGGACCGATCTACATTTTGATGTGCCGTCGCTCGCAGTTCACTACGGATCGCGATGTCCCTCCGCTATTATGTCACCGGCGTTGTTGCGACGACGAGATACATCGCGACGGACGCAGCGCCTGGTCTGGTCGCGATCGGCTCTTTTCACCGCCGCGACGCGGTGATCAAGTTTTCTCGTTGACACCGCGATACGCGCGCACACGTGATCGAGGCGAATTATTTCCTTTTAACGATCACGAATACCCCGCGACTTTACTCGAGATGCACGCGAACGTCGCGCAAGGATATTTTTGCACGCACGCGGCCCTGGTGTAACGTTTCGCCGTTCCATTTAATACTCTTTCATTCCTCATTATCCCACTTTTCACACTTGAATCCGAACGGTTCCAAAGTTATCGCGACCGCAGCCTGCATTTTAATTTCATTACGACGCGTTCGCGTGAAACGCCTTCGAGTCCACGGGAAGGCTTCCCGGTTCCCGTGCCGTCGGTGACGCCGCCGGCACACGCGACGATCTCGTTTCGCGTGAACCACGACCCGAACGCACCGAGATTTCGGCAAAATCAATCGTCGAAGGTTAATCGCCTCGCGATACAACGTCCTTTTGTCAGGGTCGTGTACCCATTTAAGTATACATAGTCGCGATTCGTCCACCGACGATGAAACGTCACGAGAGAGTACGATTCGAATTGCAAGACAGTGGATGCAGACGATTATTGCGGTTTATATCTGGGCGGCGCATCAGCCGTCCCCCTTTGTGTACAAATCTGCGTAATAATTGATACGCGATGGGATCACGAGCTCAAACACGAACGGTTTTAATACGGCGGTTGCTCTCAATGTCCAGCATCGTACAGAATCTCTATTATAGCGGGGAAGAGAGAGACAGAGAGATAGGGGGAGAGCGAGAGGGACGAGGACTGCAAACGAGGTTGCATCGGGTAACGCGACCAATGCAGAACGAGTGGATAATGATCGGCTTTTTTTGAACCCATCCCCCGCGAATGGCTCCTCGGTGTCCCATAGGGAACGTGAAACGCTCTTTGTACGCTGCGATTCTGGTACTTTCGTCCTCCTGGACAATGACGTCGATGGAGAAAGCACTCCTCTCTTTTTACGAAAAGAAACTATGCTACTCTATGCGACGTTAGCAAAAAAAAAGAAAGAAGTAAAAAGAGAATGGAGACCGGAGGAGAACAAATACCGGGTATTATCTTCCGTAACGATTTTGAAAATCGTCGCTGAGCAGAAGTTCGGGAGCAACTAGCACTTCGACTAATAAACCTCGCTTTTGAAAACATTGTAAACACGCGTCGAAGCCTCGTCGAAATTTATACATAATCGGAGGAGGAGAGTCGGTGCCGCGGGAACGTCACCCTCGACCCAAATTACCCGGTCAACGTTGAAACGATCCAAACATATTCGATTTGATAGCCTTTATCGCGGTATTATTCATGATGCGTCCCGGGGTATCTGGGAAATTGTCGTCGAGGTGACGCCATGATCTTGTTATAACGAGTCGCCGTGCAAACCGTCGGTACATCACAATCGGCGAATGATAATTTAATGTAACGACGCGCGTTAGTGCGCCGATCGCAAATGAACGGCCGCCGGCGATCCCGTGTTAACGCACCTACGAGAACAGGACGCGGGGGCATATTTGACACGGGGCAGTCATGGATCGGCAAATCATCGAATCATCGGCGGTACTCGACAACGTAACAAGTCAACAGGCGGTCGTTATGTATATTGACGTATACTTGCCACGCAGTTGCGGCGTCGATGCCTGTTTCTATTGACAAATACCCGTCGCGAGGGCGATGATGCATCGCTGTACACGCGCCGTCGGAATGACATGGAATGCGTATTATCGCGACAAAATGAACCAACCTCTAGGAATTCGAATGCCTCGCGTCGATATTGCTCGCGCCGCGTCGATACACCGATACGTTCCCGCGTCCCGTCGCTGCTGCCAGTCGATCGTCGTTTCCAAAACAATTTATAGGCGCGTCGTCTTAACGCTCGTACGCAATGATCGATCGCGCGATACCATCGGTCAATCTCGATCGCGCAACCACCGAGGATGATCGACGAGCGCCGCGTCGTAATTAGAAGTAGAATCGTCGAAACGCGATCGAATCGTTTCTCGAGGGAGCAATCGTAAATGCGCGTCGAAGACGACGCGTCCTGCGCGCGACCTCGTCGATCGAAAAAGGAGCCGTTGAAAAGCGAGCGGTCGCGACGAATCGAAGAATCGGCGAGGACAATGCGGAGTGGCGTTGAAGTGGCTGTGACGGATGATAGGCGCCACGAGGATCGGGTAGACGCGCGAAAGTGCCGGAGAAGCAGTCGCGATACACAACGTGTAACAATGGAGCCAATATCCGTGGAAAGGTGGTGCTCGTAACGTGCACACTCGACGCGCTGGAAACAAATGTCGTACCTATGCGTGACAACCCTTATTGCGGCGAGGGGGCGGTGTGTTTGCGAGCTGCGTGTTTATTGCTCGACCTGGCAATAATAACTGGTTATTATTCATTACCCCGGCGCACCGGCGTTCGGAACGCACGAATGTCGCAGTCAACTGCACGGCGACCGGGATCGTTCTTTTTCCTTTTCTCTCTTTTTTTTCGATTCCTCTCGAGCCGTCGAGGACACGACGATTCGTGAAATATCGCCGCGCGACTCCCCTTCGCCGGTGACTGGGAAAAAACCGTCGCGTTATAAACTACCGAAGAATTTACGCCGCGCGAAACGCCGAAGGATCTATCAGGATCTATGACCTAGCGGGTAAACGCGTCATCGATTCGTTCTTATCGCGAGAATTCGAACACTTTGGTGCTCTTCTCCGAACATCGGATGCTCGCGACTTACACCTGTATCCGACGGACATTGCTCGGGTCCGCGACTCGACGGTTCCCCGTCGAACCTACGATTATTTATACGATTCGCAGTCGCGTCAAGGATACATCTCGGGCCTGTATTCCTCGGCGACAGCGAGGTGGGATAAGAGGAAATATACGAAGGCTCGCGTCGCGAACCTGGAGCATGAATAAGCCAACGGGCAAAGGTGTGGTTCCCAGGCGTCCACGGTAGGAAATCGCTCACCGGGGAAGAAAGATGGAGAACAGAAGCCAGGAGCGAACCAAGACGTGATTAATATAAAAGTGGGCGGAGCCTGGTCTGGCCGGAAGTAGCCGAAGAGGGATGCTGTGCCGTGCCAAGCAAGCGCGAAAACGGGGGTTATAGTGGTACAACCGTGTGTTGGTACACTATACCGTGTGTATCTTCATCCTATGCTGCATACACGCTCGCTGTTCCCGCTAAACGTATGCGCGGAACGCACTCCCACACACGTACACGCGCGAGTGCATTCTGAGGATGGTGGAAGAGACGAGAAGATGGGCGAGCACGGGCTATGCCAGGGATGATCAGAACTGTACACCGCGATTGACGACCAATGTCGTCTGGCCGGTTTGAATCCTCGAAGAAACAACGAGAAAAGCGTCAGAGAGAGAGAGAGAGAGAGAGAGAGAGATGAATGCGAGGGAACGTCTAGCTCGATCGCGGAGGATGGATCGACGACACTACCGATCACCAGACACTACCAAGTAACACGTCGAATCGTCCGAGTCTCGTGAACCAAACTGGAAACACGATGATCAGAGTCTCTGGCACTTCTCGCATCGGTGTTCCGCCGTCGTCGTCGTCGCCTTTCCTGCCGACACTCGACGCGAACAATCTGTTTGGCCGCGCTGTCTCTGAGAACAGCCGTCTTTGAATTTTGACGAAATCTTTGGTCGGACCAAAGGAACCGGAGGTAGACGGCTGCTCGAGGAACAGCGGCAACCTCGGAGAAGCGGCAGAAGACGGAAAAAGGAGAGAGGACTGAGCGGGGTGGGTTAGTCGATTGGCGAATATGGGATCGAAGGGAACCGGCGATCCATAGGGGTTCCGGAGACGCGGGGTGCA
>SHCU01000004.1:1363914-1390818 GCA_004307685.1 Ceratina australensis
GCCGTCGTCCTCGCAGGAAACGTGCGATGAACCGTGCGGAATTGAGAGTGTGGTTCAAAGAAAAAGGGGTACCGCGCGCCGGTGGCTGCCGTCGCGACTGTGCGACGCTCGGCACCGCTTAGCCGCGAAACCCTACGACCGCACCGAACACGCGGCTACTGAGTCGGCGCACTCACTCGATCTACGTCTGTCTCCATCCCTCCCTCGCCGTTTCGTTCTCTCCTCGTCGCACGGGCTCCGCGAACGTATCTCGCGCCTCGTCCCTCGTTCTAGCCCTCTTTCCGTCGGACACGCTTCGCTCGCGAGCCTCGCTGCTCGTACGTAACTCCTTCGTGTCCCTAGTTCTTTCCTCCGTCCCTTACCCTCTATCGCTTGTCATTCGTTTCCATTTCTTCTTCTTCTTCTTCTTCTTCTTCTTCTGCTCCTCGGATATTCCAGCGAGCACTTACCGGTTCCTCCTTCGTAAATACGCTTTCGGTTCGAACGAATCCGCGGCCGGGAGTTCCTCGGCAAAAACCTCGAGGAGCTTGAATTTTGTATCGTGACGCGAGGATGCTCCTGTCTCGCCTCGGGGATGTATCGCACGCGACATCGGTAATCGGATAATCTGCTCCTCGGTATCGTTCACGTTAGATGTCGATCTTTATTTATGCGCAACGAAGCTGGCTCGTTAAAGACACGGGCGACAGTCGGACACGGTTGAATGTAGTCATTGTTATCGATTCGGCCTAGTCGTAAGACCGCGCTAAAGCCGACGAGCCGTTCCGGCACGGGCAATTTATCATCGTTGCGCGCGCGTAGCCTCGGATAATCATCGATTCGTAATACCTTTCATTGATGATATTTAAAAGCCGGCGCGTAGACCGCGGGGATTGTGTTCCGTTTCGCGTCCAAGTATACGCGCGGCTTCTTTATTTATTCATGCCTTTTACCGATAGAGAATTTCGTTGTTCGATTCTCTGAATACTCGCTCTTGTGTCCCGGTACTCCGGAACACCGACTTTAGCGCGCGAGATGGAATTAGAACGCGAACGGGAAATTTCGATGGGACGCAATTAGACGAAGGAGCGTGAACGTGCACCGTTACGGTGGAAAGTTATACCGGAGTGTGACACATATCGAAGAAAGGAACGCGCGTTACACAAGATTGAAACTGTCACGGTTATAATCGGAGCGATAGCGACCGATGGGGGTGAGGACAATGCGGGGAAAACAGGTCGCGGAAACGAAGGGTGGAGAGGGTGAGCGAGAGACTTCGCATCGGCTAGTTTGTTGTTGTTTGTTGTTGTTGTTCGTCTTGTTTCTCGACGCGGAACCAAACCACCTCACAATGCCGAGAGCATAGCTGTGGTATTGATAACAACCTTCAATGGTCGCCGTGGAGGGATGCCGCGCGAGGAGCAGATAAAGCGGAAACGGTGAAAGGCGAGAGCGGCCACGATGACGGACGGAAAATATGATTTTCGTCTGGAATCTCTCCGTTGTTTGACGTCATCGAATTTTTAGATGAAACTCGTCGCTCGACGCTGCGCGTTCGATCGGTCAATTGTAATTACGCGCGGGCGCACGCCGAAGGATCGTTTGACCCGTGTAATAAATAAATCGTTAATCGCTCGGGAATAATAACCATCGAAAAATGATATCCGGTAAATGGGACCGAACGGAGGCCTGCACGGAGGGTTCGTCGTTATCGCTTTAAAAGCTCCGATATTCGGCGAAATATCGTGCAAACACCGTCATTCTGATGAAAAGATTGTCAATAACCTCTAACACCTGTTGCACAGTTTAGCGACGGATTTTATTCTCACGCGTGGGTTATACTCATTTATTGGCCCGCGGATTTCACAGGTCACACGTCGTTCGCACCGACGGGCAACCGGCATAAACGCTTAATGCGGTTCATTGACGCGGTAATAAAACTGCGTTCGCTGAAAATCTCTGATAAAATTACATCGACCGCAATAAATTCTATTCGATTATCGTCGTCAACTAATTGCCGTCACTTTATTAATCATCGCGCAACGTCAAAAAGCATTTCTCCCGTTCGTATCGCTTACAGAAATTATCTCGCGACATTGAAAACAAGTAAAAATGAAACTGTTCGTTTAATTTCTCTTTGCGCGTGTGCGTCCGATGGTATCGCGGTGTATCGCAGTTTTAATTCTGCCTCGATATAATTATCTCGTTGAGTAAAGAAAATAATTTTTAACGATCACAGTGGAAGGATCGAGTCCCGCGATGTACTCGGGTCGCGTGGGAGGTGCATCTCGCAGTGTTGTTGATTTTTGCATAATTTATCAAGGTTGTTTGGTTAAGCGAGCCGTTAGGGTGAGTCGCTGGGGTTGTAGAGTTTAGGGATTGCGCGATGGGGCGACAATTTCAGACACCCTTCGCCGAGATGATTAGCATCCGCTTCAGGGACGTACTCATTCCAAATCTTACTATCGACTATTCTTTTTAAACTTTACCGATTCTCTCGTGCGAGATCGTACGTATTTGTCGACGCAAAAGATTCCCGCGGAGCGTTCGCAGCGGTCAACTTACAATAAGTCTTTTATCCGCGGTTCGCTGCTTCTACCTCGCGCCAGTTTGCGTCTGACCCTGAACGTCTGTATCCACTTAAGCGGTTCGCAACGACAGCGACAGCGGTAATTCGAAGAACTTGACGGGATAGCCTCCCGATCTATAAAAATTTATAAAAACTGTATCCTTTGATTGACCCCGATTCGTTGACCAACTATTTTTCCATCGCTTCGTCGTAGCGTATCGGAGTAACATAGTTTAAGAAGTCGCGTAATTAAAGGTTCGAGTTGACCGCGACTAAGATACCTGACGACATCGAGATCGTGAATTCGGATCGAAATTCCGCGTCTCCTTGGAAAAGAATGTCGGTTCAAGACGGCCCTGGCCGACGTGTAAGCAGGCATATCGCGAGTACGCGACGGAGTCGTCGAGGATGGGAACGAGTGGACGCGGGGTTGCGAGGAGCGAAGGGGTGTCCGGTGGTAACGGGGAACGGGACAGCGAGAGGAGCGGCAAGGGGTCGAAGGGGACAAAACCCGTCCTATACTATACTACTCTACAATAGTTGTTTACCAGAGTCATACTGATCGATACTCAGTGTTTGCTATCAGAGGGAACCATGCATGCCGGGCGCTACTTGCCCAACACCAAAAGTAAACACCCACCCCCGTACGCTATCACCCCAACAACACTGCCACCGTTCCTCCACCGACTGGTTAGCGATGAATTCTCGCTCGCACGCGAGACCTCTCATTCCCTCTGTCTCTCTCGCTCTTCCAATCTCTCTTAGCGTCCCGGCCGATCTTCGTGGAACGCGCAGACATTTGGTTAGGGCGTCGCGCGATGAATACGTGCGCGGCCGATCATAAGTGCAAATGTACATTTCGTACGTCGATAACGGAAGACACGGAATACCCGGGATTCACCTTGCGACCAACGGTTTCGATGGTCGACGACGGTTGACCCGCGGACCCGCGATAAGTCCTCGAGATCGAGCGACACGGTTCTTCGGCGATTGGGCCTCGTGGAACGTTGTAACGGCAAACAGGACGACGATCATCTACAAGCGACGCACGTTCGTATCAAACGCATCCTGTTTCCCCGTGGCGGGCTTCCGCGTTCACGGTACAAACTACACCCGCAGGAGCGCGCGGGGAGGGGCCGTCTCCGGGCGATCATAGCTAGGTCCAGGCCGTTTCACCTCGTACATTTGCATAATAGGGCCTCCGCCGTTCGTGTCCGGGAACACGGCACCGGGGGAAATAAGGGCGTTAAAGGGTGTAGCGTGGAAAAAATTGCACGTGCCGTAAGATTTTTCGGTGAACACGGAGATTTTGACGCGACACCGAACAACGTCGTTACCGCGAGCATAACGGTATACGTAATTCGCGTAGACCGCACGAGCGGGTATTTGCATAATACCTCCTGTCCGAAGAGGGCAATGCTCGTCGGTACACGAATACAATTTTCTTTGACGATAAAGAGGTTAATATTTTATTTGTTCGACGCTTCGCGACGTTCGAGCGAGTCGCGTGCGACGAGACAGCGTCCGATACGATAACTCGTTACGATAAACGGCATTCGGAATAATGATTTTAGCAGGAAGTCCCGTAACGAGGGGGTGAGACGCGGCGAAAGCCGGAAAGTCGCCGCAAATCCTGCGCAGAAGGGAACAGAATAGGGAGGCCGGTAAACAAACAGTGAAAATAATATAATTTACAGAGGATTAGGAATGGTCGGAGCGGTGCGCGGGAGGAAGGGTAGAAAAGGGACGGAAAAGGGTTTCGGTGCACGGAATAACTGTTTCTGGTTATAATTGATATCCTGGCAAAGCTCTATAATCCCTCCCGGTTGAGCCGCCACCCTCTTAAAAGTCGAAACCGACTACGCCAAAAGGTGGAGACCCCGAAACCGCAGCGCGTTTGGTCATGCTTCTATTTACGGAACATTTTCATAATGGTTTATTTCCGCTAATGTCAGCCGACCAACGGAAAAGACCGTATTTTCTCGACGAATTTCCGGCGGTACCGTACCGACATACACTCGTACGTAGATACATTCGTTTCGATTCCCATCGCGAAGACGAGACCGCGAGGCGTGTCCGCGCCGTTCCACGATCGAATCGGTTTCGCGTGATTCGCGGTTCGATACGAATCCCGACTCATTATCCGTTGCGCGTATACCTGTACGTAATCGTCTCTGTGACGCGACGCGGGGGTTTCGTCGCCGCAGAAATTTTTGCGTTTCGCGTAATTCGCTCGCACAAAGGATTTCCACGAGCCTACCCTCTGGTGTCCGAAAAGGGAGCCCCTTGTGTTTCGCGTTTCAACGTTTCGCCGTGTAGGAATCGCTGATCGAATTAACAAAAACGAGCGGGCGAAAAAAAATATGCCGAAAGAGATGCCAACTATAAAAATGTGCGGTAACGAAGCGCGCGAAAAAAACGCGGACCATCGGCGAGAGAAAGAGAGAAATACGATCATAACATCTAGCGAGCGCGTAATTATGATTCCATTGAAAAGTTCGTCGGACCGGCCCTTCGTGGACGCATTAATGCGACTGACCGTCTCGCTCCAATTATAAAAGTCTTGGAACAATGGAAACCGCGAGCGCTGACATCGGGACGAACGCGCGCACACCCGGGTAAATAATACTCGCATGTGTCCAGCTCCGATTTTCAACGTTTGTTCTTCCGGCCGCTATCCGGATGTCGGGGCTCTGTCTCGCGGCATTTAGCGTTCCCGAACACGGAGGGACGTGTCCCCTCTTCTCCGTTTCTCTCCCTCGCGTCTCCTCGCCGATTCCGGTTCCTTCTCTTCGACGTCACGAGCCACGCGATAAGACCAGCTTCGGCCATCGGAACGATCGGGGCCACGGGACCTCATTAGAGAGCGCGAAATTATTTTCCGGATACGTAGCACGTAATTTTCGTCTGAGCGGGCATCGGCGTTAGCCTCATTGTTATCTATTGACAATGAGAAACAAAGCCGTCGGCACGAACGTATTTGTCGCGTACGAGCGGAGCGAGGAGGATTCTACGAGTGACAAATTAACGGCGCCGTGGTTTTCTTGCGCGTCAAGATCCTCGAAGTGTGTTTGGAACGGAGCAAATCCTCTACCTACTTCGACGAGCTACCTAATCCTCGACGAAACTTCGACGGAGCCTTTAAAAGAGATTGATCGTCATCTCGTCACTTGTCCTCGATCCAGTTCCCGTCTCCCTCTCTCTCTCTCTCTCTCTCTCTCTCTCTCTCTCTCTCTCTTTCACAGTGAATTCCACGAAATGCGAAAAGGACGAATGAAATCTCCACTGTAAATACCTGGTCCAAGTATCGAGACATTAGTCACGTCCTTAAATGTAGCTCGATCCTGGGGATCTCGGAACTAAGGGTATATCCGGCCGAGCGCAGGAGAGCATTAGTGACGTCATCCGACGAGCGAGACCCGCGATCGACCCGATTTCGAAGGATCTCGACGCGATACCGAGGGGGCGCGTGCCACCTGAATTGTTTTATTAATCCCCTTGTTCGTAACCGATCGTAAACGGTAATCAATTATTAAATGGCACTTTACGCGTTATTGGCGTTAGGACACTGTGCGGCCAGTTATACCGTGACGAAGAACCACGTAATTCTATGCAAATTGCTCCTCGCTGGACGGTGTCTGAGAATACTAAAAAGAAAATTTTACGGGAATATATCGGTACAAGAATGAATTGCGGCTACGAAAGTGGGATGGGGGTGTCATTAGAGATCCAGAGGGGTTGCTAGCCACCTCTCCGAGTCTCTACCCTCACTGTCCCCTTATCCAAGGGGAATTTCTAACTGATTTACGAGAAAACAAGACTGTTTAATATTTCTCTCGGTCCCTCGGCGCCACGGTTAGACTTCTGCCGCAACGCGTGACTCTCGCGACACGTCAAAAGTGGTATGGTAATCGGTACGATATAATGTGGTTACAAATCTATTTTCAATATTTTTACGATTCGGTAATCAGGGTATGACAACTATGTGGGGTGTAAACCTACAGGTGGGCAATATTATAAGGGCATATTCTACAGACCCAAATAAGGCAAAAATGAATAATGGCAAAATTGCGTTCATTCCTCCAATAATTAGTTATTGGTAATTAAAAATTGGGTGTTTTTGCGCCTCAATCAGGCATTCCACTTTGCATCGAAAACTGGTCCATGCATATCGATATGTCGGGGCAAGCCCGTAGATATGAGAACTTGCCAAATTGTTAACTTTGCCAAATTTTGAAGGGGTACCCCTGTCAATTTTTGCGATTTTTTCAAGTTGCTGTTCCTCGGGATTTACTATATAGAAAAATCTGAAAACCTGGGTAAATGTTCTACTATATGAGGAGAATATCTGAGCATACTTTCAACCCGATCGGCAAACTTTCAATTTTTGCCCAAGTTTTTCAGATTTATTCCCTGGGCGTATGTTAAGTTTAACGAAAGCTAAATGCGAAAAAATCCCGAATAGTATAAAAAATTATTGTGATATTATACGCAACTCACGCATGTTATATCAAAGTATTCGGGAAATTGTTTGATTTATACAACGATTAAATTGTTGTGTAACAAATTTTAAGAGATGCCTGTTTCCTCGTTGATCGCATATCGGACGAGAGGACGATTTATCGAAGCTTGTATCGGCCGCTTGTATAAATCTCCCACTTGAAATCTACTTAAAGATCCCACTCTCGGTGGTTCCAACCCTCGGCCGAACGAGTCGCTCACGCTTCTACCCCACGTTACGGTTTGAGTCGCGATCAGTCGACGGCGTACCTCTAAAAAGGTAGGATATACCGTTCTTATTAAATATTCGGAGCATCACAGTTAACGTCGAAACGTTATCGTAACAAATAAATTGATAATCCGACGATGAACTCCCCCGATATATTGTCGTTCGTAGCTCTCGCGGCGAAAAATGGGAAAAGAGCAGCGGCGCAAACACTCGGGGCAGCGAGCTCTCGTTATCTCGAATAAATCAAATGACTGGTGGTTATAAGCGGACAAAGCACCCCGCGAGCATATTTTTTAGTAAACTTTCCCGAGGAGGTGCAAGCCCGGAGAGGTAATAAATGCGTGTACACGATACGAAGTAGCCGATATAACAGCGGCAAAATTTATATAGACTCCGCACACGAGTTCGTGGGCCGCGTGTACGCGCAACAAGGGATGCTTCGTTTTATTGTGCTCTTCTGGCAGCTGCCCACGGTAAATAGCCGGATTATAAATAACAGCGTGGCGATATTACCCTCGCGGCACGGGACGCCGTGTGTAACCGTCGCGAGCGTCGACTCGAAATATCGACGATGCGACCGATAAGAACCTCTGCCAACGAGGAACGTACCGGCGACGCGCGTCCCCCTTTACGAATCCGGCGCACCCTCTTCGTCGAATTCGACTTCGCTCGCGTACGCTACCTGGTCTCCAGAGTTTTTCGCTTTAACGAACGGCCGTTATAAATAATTTCGATGCCTCGTCGTATTGCGTCGAGCGAGCGTGCCGCGAAACCGTACAGGGGGTGACTCCTCGTCTTCCACTCCTTTTTTTTCGAGCGTTCAGCGCGCCAAAAGAGGGTGAACTCCGGTCGGAACGGAGGTTCTCTCGATTCGCTCGTTTATTCCTTTATCGCGTTACGAACGATGTCTCGCTAAGAAAGGATTTATTAATTGATACGAGGCTCGTTAATATATTTATCGGATCGACGCGCCGGCGGAGAGCCGGTGTCAGTGTATTTCATCGAAATTGTTTGATCTCGCTCGCGGGGCATTGGCCCGTAAATTTATGAGGGTGGCCCGTACAGTTTATTGAAAATTATGTAGATTCGAGTTCCGCGGATGAAAAAAAAAGGAGCCAGATAGCTATTCTAATAATCGTGTGTACCGCACTTATAATTCATGGAGGCGAAAGCGCGGCTCAAAGCACAATGCATATACTTGGCCGCGCGATAAATAACCGTTGGCCGTATGAATCATCGCAATTTATATTTCGCACCGGCTATTTTTATCGTTCGGTATATTTTTTTTTACGCGCGCGAACGTAAACCCTATAAATCTCGTCTAATTAAAGGATTTAACGTGCTCGCGCGAAGAAAAGAGTAACGCGAGCGTCAAGCGAATAATTCGACGAACGACAGTCGGGTGACACCGCGGAACAATAAGTGGTTAAAACGATCGGGCAGAGACAACGAAGAGAGAGAGAGAGAGAGAGAGGACAGAGATAGAGGTGAAATTAGCCCAGAGGGACTTCTTAACAACCAGAAGAGAATGGCAGGGAGTGGGTGGCTTTTACACGCGACTCTAACCACCCTTACGAGATACAATCCACTCCGCCCCTCCCTCCCCTTATGCCTCGGTAACTCTGTCGAATTTGTAGTTAAGGTTGTAAACGTAAACCTGGGAATTCGCCCCCACCGCGAGTTCCACCGTGTTACCGTTCCGCGCTTTCTCGTTCGAACCCTTTTCCGTCCTTCTTCGCTCGCCGAGATACGCGGGTTACGCGTATACGCGACGCTGCTACGCAAACGTTAGGCTGTGTTTGCAAACCCTCTCGCCGTACGTAACACGCGGCGTCCCGTCCCTCTACAACCCCGAGTGTATGTACCGCCTACGTCTTACAACCTCCCTCCGCGGATAACGAGCACGGTGTAAAGGTTCTTCCGACGTTCCTAGCGCCGATAACTTTTCCGAACACGAGAAATTATCCGAGGGTGACGGGAACGCGTATACTCCGATCCGGTGAGGACAGGTGTCCGGAATTATTTACTCTCAACGTTTAAGGACAGCTTGTCGTCCTCGACGATCCGCGTGCGTACAGATTCGGACCATTATTCTGAACCCACTACTGCTTATGTGTAAGAAGCTGATAACTCATCAATTCTTACGGAATAGAGAGATATTACCCAATATATAAATATATTAAGGAGCTTATAATCCCAAACTGTGAAGAATATTTTACAGTAGCAGCAGCCAGTACCTTGTACAGTTTCGGACAATTATTCTGAATCCACTACTGCTTATGTGTGAGTTCTCTAGCGGGACAATATTCACGGGTAGTAAGAAATCTATTGGTTTATGTTTCAATGCTCCGGCGTATGATGATACTGCCAATGCTTAACATGGAAAATGAAAATGCTTAAGAGATGCTTAATCCTGGAGACACGAAGAAGAAGCTGATAACTCATCAATTTTTACGGGATAGAGAGATATTACCCAATATATAAATATATTAAGGAGCTTATAATCCCAAACTGTGAGGAATATTTTACAGTAGCAGCTGCCAGTACCTTGTACAGTTTCGGACAATTATTCTGAACCTACTACTGCTTATATGTGAGTTCCCTAGCGGAACAATATTCAAAAATAATAATAAATCTATCATTTTTTTGGCCTCATTTTTTCAGTGCTCGGTCTGGCATTAATGCTGTTAGCTTCTGACATAATTTTGGCGTTTCGGGATAAAAACAGTTTTAATTACTTTTGAATACTGTTCCGCTAGGGAACTCACACATAATATTCTGAATCCACTACTGCTTATGTGTGAGTTCTCTAGCGGGACAATATTCACGGGTAGTAAGAAATCTATTGGTTTATGTTTCAATGCTCCGGCGTATGATGATACTGCCAATGCTTAACATGGAAAATGAAAATGCTTAAGAGATGCTTAATCCTGGAGACACGAAGAAGAAGCTGATAACTCATCAATTTTTACGGGATAGAGAGATATTACCCAATATATAAATATATTAAGGAGCTTATAATCCCAAACTGTGAGGAATATTTTACAGTAGCAGCTGCCAGTACCTTGTACAGTTTCGGACAATTATTCTGAACCTACTACTGCTTATATGTGAGTTCCCTAGCGGAACAATATTCAAAAATAATAATAAATCTATCATTTTTTTGGCCTCATTTTTTCAGTGCTCGGTCTGGCATTAATGCTGTTAGCTTCTGACATAATTTTGGCGTTTCGGGATAAAAACAGTTTTAATTACTTTTGAATACTGTTCCGCTAGGGAACTCACACATAAGCAGTAGTGGGTTCAGAATAATTGTCCGAAGCTGTACTCGCCGCTGACGCGATCGCACTCGCGGCTCGCGAGTATATCGAATTCGCAGCGGGAACATGCTCGGGAAATGGTTACGGATATTGGCCATAGATATATTTCTGAGGGAGCAAAAGGGAGCGCGTTGGAACATAAAAAGATCGCCTCGCCTTATACAGAACGGCAACCACCCCCTCGCTCGGGCACCGCCACCCGGCCTTAACCCCTCCCCGCGACCACCCTCCGATTTATGGAGCATTCTGTACATTCGATATTTTCTATTGTCGATCGCCCCTATTTGTCTTATTTATGTTTCTTTTAGGAACCACCACCCTCGGTCACCCTTCGCTGTTTCCGCCTTGGCTTGGCCGGCGTCCATCCCCGACCGAGCACCGCGTCCACTCTCGCGCGAAATTCACCCCATGCGAATACGAACGGCCGGCCGGCCGGCCGACTGTGGATATTCCGAAGGATTTGCTCGCGATGCAAACGCGCCGCTATATTAAAACAATATATTTCGGGTTGGCGTGGAAAATGAAATGCGCGGCCGGGGACCGCCTTTTGTCGCCTAACGCCGCGCGTTGACGGATATTCGATTTCTCGATGCCACGGATAACGGACGTAAGAATGCGGCGTGTCACCGTGTTTATCGCGGAGACGCGGTGACCCGGCACATCTCCCGTAATGGACAGCGGGCCAAATCTATTTTCTGCATAAGCGAGTAAACGTATTTCATACTCGGTGTACCTCGGGAATTGGAAATATCGGAGTTAAAAAATAAACCGTGACACGCAGCGACGGTATAATTTGTCCGGGTTCGGGTCGCTCGACTCCGCGTGACGACGAAACGATCGGGGAGAGAATGAACGAGCGCTTTACGCCGGAATCCAGCTCAGCCGATAGCGTCTTCCTTTCGCACGGTGTACACGATTTGTCTTCGGCCAGTTTAGACTCGGTGTTAATACGAGAATAAACAGCGAGGTAAGATCCCTCTTGGCTTAACGCGTCTCTCCTCGAGTAAGCCCGGTTAAGTCTAAAGGGAGGTTCGAGATTCGAGGTTCCAGGTTTTAGGTCTGGCCGGCCTGGAATGAGCAAGGGCTTTCTAATTAAGATCGTTAAACTGCCATGAAATTCAAATTACGTTTACTGCTGTCCTTACTTCCCATCGCGGACCCTTTTTGCGGACGATGGCTACGCGTCGTTTCGTCGCGATCTTCGGTCAGAAATTAACTATACTTTTTCGGAGGTTCTCTCGTCACAAAAGAGTCGACACGGTCCTTTCTCCGAATCGCGAGTCGGGGAGATGTCTCGACCGAAGATTTCGCGTGGTACGAAAACGATCTGCGAGCGTGAGCAACGCGCGCGTACTCGAGATATCTCGATTTCGTCGAGTTTCGCGCCGAGACGCGAATCGATATAGATTTCAATAACGCTACAATCTGCGAGCACTTCCCGGACTAATCTGACGATATTAGCATAGATTCTCGGACGATAGATAACTCGGAATCTTGGAGGGTCGGGAGAGGAAGAAGGCAAGGGATGTCTGATAACCGCCCCTTGTAAGTTAGCGTATCAGTCAGCGGGAAAGGGTAAGGAAAGGGCTGGTTCGGGGCAGCACGCGTCCCTTCTATTAAATTAACGTGAGGTAAAGGGGTGGAAACCACCTCCGCGCGAGACACTGGGTCAACCGACTTGACCCCTCGGTGCCTCGACCGATTCGTACGTTATCCACGCGACGTTCTCGTGACTCTTGGCACGAGATGTTTCGTATCGGTGACGGATAGAAAGAGTGCGACGAACGAGCCGTCCGAGCTACGGCTTGCCCCAAGATCTACGGAGACAGATAAGAACTGGCTCTTGCCCTTGACAAACACTGGATGTGGAGGAAGTTGGTGCTCGCGCGTACCCGCAGGCGACATATCAGAAACGCGGCGACTGATTAAACTATCGTTCGCTGCACAAGCTACCCCTATAGACAGCGACGCGCAGTTGAACTCGGTTCGCATTAAAGGCTGCCAACGCGAAGGAACGGCGGCGTTTGAAACAACTAGAATCGAAACGAAACGGATGAAACGAGAAAACGATGATTCACAGACGGCGCCGGAGCGATCGAGGGCGTAGACACACGGAGTATTGTCCACGGGGAGAGTACGAATTCGACGAATACAGAAGATGTTTTCGAGATAAGCAAGGAGCACATCGGAGCAGGTTCAGACCCGTACGAGTTCGAACGAAGAAAGGGTGTGTCGGGCGACCGTGTCCTGTCATGTTCGATAGCGATATACCTTGGGCCCTGGCTCCCTTAGAATTTCCTGGTTCCTGTTCTCTAATTGCATAATAGAATGCCCGCATGTAGGGAAAAGATGGGTGGTTAGTATAGACGTCCGTGGACCAACTATGAGGGCAGCGATAGAAATACGAATTAGAACGGATCGCCCGCTATTATCGCCCGTCTGTCGGAGACCGCGATCGGACCGAAAATCTGTGGTATATAAAGTACCGCTCGCGCCGCAAACTATATTTTTCTTCCAGTACCTCGCGAGCGAGCCGTATACGGAAACGAATCGAACAAACGAGGTAGCCGCATTCTTCCATTAATACGGTAAGAACGAATACGAGGGAGAAAACCATGGCGATAAAGCTCTTGTACAGACAAAAGAGAAGGGTTTTGTTTACGCAACGCTTTATCGTTAGAGGGTTCGTCGGATTTTCGTCTGTTGATCCTGCCGCTTCTTCTAATAGCGATTTTGGTTTATTTTGGTTAACAAATTAAAGTGCTCCCTGCCGCTGCCCGTCGCGCTCGAGAGATGTTCTTGTTTTTGTTTTTCCCAGAGGGATAAACGTTCGAGGTAGTTTATCGGATCTCGTGAAAATGATAATTTTCCTCGGAAGAGTAGGCAAGATGGAATTCGAGGTAAGACCACCATCCACCGTGGCTGCTCGTTTCAGGAACGAAGCCATGTCTGTTTGTCTGTTTGTCGAAGCAATTAGCATCGTCACCTCGTGGATTGGAAGGATCACGGCATCGCTCGGTTCGACGTGACGCTCCGCCACCCAGCGGCGAATTACAATTATCTAAGATACACAACGAGTAAACGTTGAGATCGACGACGATAACTCAGATCCGAGGCCGAAGAACGGTCGCGTTCGCGCGTAACGTATTCGACGTTCCGGGACGTTAAAAATAATCGACGGGTCGCGCGCCGAAGCCGGCGGAAGAAAAATTTCATTTTCCGAGCGGGACATCAAGGGGTTGAAGGATACGATCTATTAATTTGAACCGGTCCTGTGAATGAAATCGGCCGAGTGGCCGAAGAACGCATAAATTGACGAGACACCGGCAGCCTCGTAATAAGGTGATTATATCGTAACTATCGGACACTCGGCGTATTATTAATTGATACTTCAACGGGAGAGTCCAACCGTTTGACTTCGATATATATTCCGTGTTGCCAAGTAGCCTCGATAAGTGCCGGACCAATCGATACTACCGCTTCGAGCGTACGGGCCACTACCATCCTCCGTTCGTTGCGTTTAAACAAGCTTCGTTCCCTTTGATCGACGAAGAATCGAGTATTTTTATGTCCGAGAAAGAGAGAGAGAGAGTAAGCGCGCGCGATGAAAATCGATCGGCAGGACTCGCTGTACGTCTTAAGTGCTCAAAGAATTTTTTTCTCGCCGAGGGAGCGAGGAGGGCCGAGTAACGAGTGAAGTTTTTCATCGTTACTCGCATGAAAAAAGATTTGGCCGGGAAATAAATACAAATTGTCGGATTACCGAGACTCTTCGCGCTGATACGGGACCCCATGCTCTTCGCGCGACAACGTTCTCAATTTTCCGAATACTTCGCATAACTTACGGCGAGCCGCTTCGCGAGATCCAAATACGCTCAGGAATGCCTTCGCGGATAATAAAGGGAAAAAATATTCGAAACAAATGTGCTCGCGGTACGAGGATCTCGAGGGCGACGAGGACCGAAGACGCGTCGCAATTATTTTCACGCGTTATCCGATTCGTACATCCATCGCCGGTTACACCTAAATTATACAAAATTATTCAAATTCCCACTTAATTCGGGGGATCGAAGATAATCGCGATCCGCGAACATACGTTTATAGAATCTTAATGATGGTCTTAACCGTGTCAGGCATCTGACACGTAACACGCGTATATTACAGCGGGGTCCGTCGGTAAAACGAAATCTCTGTTCGAACGAAAATTATTAATCGCGATCCACGCGTACTTTTTTTGTCGCGCTCGATAAACGGAAAGAGGATAAATGTTTAATAGCTCCGGGAGATGGTTCAAATTTCAGCCGCATATTTAAAACGTTTTGAACCCTGGCGGAGAGAGCGAAGAGCGGAGCGTGTTAATTAAATAGCCGAGAAGAGTTTACCAATAACGTGCGGGAACGTGTGACACGTAGTCTCGGCGGAAAAAAGTCACCGGGGTTGTTCGACGTTCGGAAACGTGCGGCCAGCTCTCGCCTATGGCCACGAACTTTCGATTTTTACTTTAATTAAATATTTTCCGCGCGTGTCGGACAGTCCTTGTAGCTCCGAGCGGTCCGTTGCAAGACGAGCCACGATATCGCGACAAACTTTTATTTTCCTTATTCGAGATTCACCGATGAGAATAAAAATTCGCTTTAGCCTCTCGTTTTTTCTCCGAATCAAAAAATATACGTATGCTAATGAACGAGCGAGACAATTAATAAATGCAGTTTTTTCGCGAGATCGTATGGTGGTTTGTTAATAAAGTGGTAAAAGGACTCGGCGATGGTTTCAACGCGCGTAAAAAGAAAGGAGAACGAACGAATCGGTATAACGGCGCTGCTAAAAATGTACATCTTAATAGATTAATTAATATAATCTCCAGGGGTCGGCTTCTGCCAGACGGACAACTTCGTCTCAGTATGGAAAATGAATATTGTTAAGGTTAATTATAATTGGGAGAAACCTTAGGCAAATATTTCAACTGCCGAGTCAAAGAACGGGCCGAGCGAGGGGACAAGAAAAGAGACGGGGTTGGAAGCGCCGCTTTCTTCGTTTGAAAACGAGCAATTTTTTTTCGTCCGAAGAAAGTGAACTCGCCGAGATCCAACGCGGACATGACTTTTTTCCCGCGTACCATCAATTACCGTAATAACATTTTTTCAGTAATTATTTCTATGGATAAGCGGAGAGATACGCGTGACGCGAAGGCACCGGCGTTTTAATTAAAATCATTTTGTCGTCTCGTTGCCTCTTTATTGTGTTTCCATTAAATTTCGGTTGTCGCGTATACTTTATTATGCTCAGAAGGAATTTCAGATTATTACGTCAAATTGAAGGGACGGGGACAGGAGAGGAGGGAGCGGAGGATTTTCCGAAAAGTTCCGAGCAGACTCGACTGTCGCCTTCCTCCGAAACTTGGCGCGCCACAATGCCCCGATATTAAACGCGGATGAATATTTATGAATAATAATTGTATTTATACAATACGTCGACGCGCACCGGACCGGGCGTTCTAATTAAATTCATGCTAATAAGTGGCGAGCCGAGCGGAAAAACTAGGTTCGCGATTGGATGCGATCGTCGAGTCGAGCGAAAAAGTGGGCGTCACGGGTGAATCAGAATTCGTTTTTGATTTCTCGCGAATGACAGCGAGAAAATGATGGCGCAAACAGGAGGCCCGCGGGCGACTCGAGGCCAAGAAGACGATGCGTAAGTTATTTATACAACCCCGAGACGCTACCCTCGTTCGTGGGAGTTAATTATACGTCTCCGAGGATGTAATCAAGTATTCTTTTCAAAAGTTTTCCACTCGCCTCGTGGTCCGAGGTAAATCGATATTAACGGGTTGCATAAAAGACATTTAATTGTTCGACATAAAATACGTTCGTGCGTCGCGAGAGCGAGACGGACGACGGGGGCAGCGACGAAAGCGGACAAACCCTATTTCCGTATGCACAAAGGGCTCGAACGGGCAAAGGTTTTGCCGAGCATACGTGCGACAACCACCCGATTGCTTCTCCCCTTCTAAGTTTCATTATCGTCACTGTCTGAGGAGTTTCTTCTACCGCGTTTCGCGCTGCTAATAATTACACAATCCCTACCGCGAAATAATCCGTAGGGAAGGAGCGAGAGGGGAAGCGGGACAAAAAATGCCATTAGCAACTCTCTTTGTTTTTCATTTCCCGGGGCCATTAAATAAAAAAGGAAACCGAACGAACGTAACGATAACAGATACGATGGATGACGAAAGAAGAAACAATAAGCTTCCAACCAGACAATTATCGGAACCCTTCCGCGCGGAATCATTTCGAACTTCCACCGTGTCTGAGTCCGACGATCGTCGAGAATAATTCGAACTTTCATCAACAAAGAATCCAATCAGCGGAGACAAATGTTCGAGGGGTATGGCAAAAATTAAAAAGGATAAAGAGGAAGACTCGTGAAAACTTCGGCAGGTACTCGAGGCCAAATTGACACCTACGATCCGAGAGAAGAGGAGGAAGTGCCGTTGAGGTAAATTGAGGGCTCGATGGGAGGACGTCGGGGGTGGGGTATCACAGCGGGCTTCTTCGAGGGGTTGCCGAGGGGCTGCTCGACCCGCCGACGGAGAGAGGAAGAAGGAAGGAAGGAACGAGTAGAGCGGAGACGACGGAGGAAGGTGCAGGCCCATTACCGGTGAGCGTGTGTCTCGAAACCGCCCGAAGCGGACCTAAAAGAAGCTAAAAAAGAAGCGACGCTCGCATGTCTCATTGCAATCTGCAAATATTGAGAATGTTTTCCGGCATCGCGGGAATCCCGCGTTCGCGCACGCTTCCAACCAATTGCGATTATCCGACGGAGATACCGCCGGCTAGGATCCATCGTTTCACCTCGTATAATCCGACCTGGCCACGGCCGCGTGCTATATGCACGTGTATATATAGCACGCGCGAAATTAGGGTGTTCTCGTGTCCCGTGATACAGGCCGAACGAAAAAGATCAGCTAACAGCGTTTCTGTCGGTCGATCGATCGATTCCTCCGTTATCTCTTTGCCGGTTCACCGAGATTTATTTATTCGCCGCGTAGAATCTCACGTAGAATTCTTATAGTTTATCGCGTAAACTCTCGCCGTATTTATCGCCGTTTAAATCTGGCCCGGGAAGGGAGCGTAGCAATTAAGATTGTAAAGCGATAACCTCGCGGGGCAAAGAACAAAGATACGTAATGGAACAAAAGTTGTCTCGAACCCTTTCCCCCGTTTCGTCGTTACGGTATCGGCCGTGTCCGTTGGTAAAGAAGAACAATTAAAATATGACAATCGTTAGATTTAATTATCGGTACAAAGGGCGACGGAAAACCCTCCGATTGTCGGGCAAGAATGCCGTGCGCAGCTGAAAACTTGAAAGACATTTAAAAGCCCGGCTAAAGGGATGGAAAGAGTAGCGCCTTCTCACGCCTGATTTTGCGCCCATCCGACCGGAGCGCTCGCTCTCCCCGTTGGGGTGTTATTAAGTACAGGGCATAACGATCAAAGAACGGATCTTCCGAATCATTTGTAACAGGCGTTATGGTAATAACAATTATCGCGATGGCCTCTCGGCCTCCTCGGCTCCGCGAAAGAATCCATCTCGAGGACTTTTCCGCTCGTTTGAAAATATCCAACGGAGAAAAGAAAAACAGATATTTATGGAACCGTTGCCGCTCTCTCCTCGTCGTGACGCTTGACACGTTATTTTCGACGTGCCGTAATCACCGTTAGCCGAGAAACTAACCGTGTCATTCCTCGAGCCAATAATCTCAATAAAAAGTAAGTCCGTGTAATCGTTGTGACTCCGTGACGAGTCTATAAGGAGAAAGGCCCAAAATATCAATCTGCACCGCGTATTATTAGAGACGAGCACGCAACAGGATGTGACGCGACGCTGTCCATAAGCAAGAGCCAACTTGAATATTTGATCGAGCTGATACCAGATATCTTCGGCGGCACGCGCTTTATCTCCAAATAGAAAATTTCAGACCGCGTACTGCGAGAATCTTCAAATTATAGAACGATTCCGAAGGATAGTAGATTTTTTTTTCACGACATAGATACGAGATTTACGACGAGTACATTTTTTCACGATGATCGTCAAACTTCATCCCTGTCCTTTCAGCGTCCCTGCAGGAAAACCAGGTTTTACTACTTGTCCAACTTCGCGTTCCTACAAACGCGTTTTAGACGAAACAAATTTACCTCGTTAAAAAATATAAAGAAAGATAAGCATGATTATACCGATAGTCTCTGATTCCGATGTATCATCCGCGACGAGTGCGCCTGTACAGGCGGTAATTAAGTCGTAAAATTAAAATATTCAAGATGAAACGGAGGAAGTCTCCCGTGGAAAACTAGTTTACTCGAAGCCAAGCGAAGTTACGCGATTTAAGCTCGTCGTCGTCGTCGTCGTCAGCGAGGAGAAAGACGGATACACGGTCTTCCAGCGACGCGAACGAGACGTCGCCAATGTTATTTTCCAGCGTCACACCAGGTTAATCATTCTCCAAAGTTACGGAAACGACATGACTGACAGGCAAACAGGAACGACGAAGATCGCGAACAAGTTTCCCCCGCGTTGCAGCGCTAAAACGCGACAAAACGCGCTTAAAAAACTTTTTAAATCTAACCCCATCCATGGCCGAGTTCTCCCGGTGAGGAACGCGCCGCTATAACGTACACGAAATTATTACGATGCCGGACGAAGAAGTTTAAATGAAAACTCCGTGTAATCGCGTAGAATTGATACCTGGGCAGCCGATTCCCGGACGAAACGCAGTGGCTCGAGGGTGAAACGAGCGATGATCGGTTATCCGAGTGTTTCGGAACAAAATCAACAAAATCGCACGATACATTCGCGTTGTCTCGCGGGAAGGGCAACGAAGGGGGCGCCATTAAAAGTTGCGGAAAACGAAACGGTTACGTTTGGGAACGGAAATAGCCGAGCGAAGTCTCAACGAGCAGAACGGGAAAACGGGCTCGCCGCCTCGATTCGTATCGAAAAGGGAAACGGCGACGTGAAGTTTTCCAATTAAATGCGGATTATATCGCTTTGTCTCGGTATTGAAAATACATCGATACCGCGGTACCGTCCGACCCTCCGCCGGTGTTTGTAGAGAAAGGGCTAACACCCCGCTGTGGGTCCCGCGCATAATCGTCCGGCCACGAGTCGAATCTTTCTCTCCGGCCGGAATCATCGAAACTTCGGTCAACAACGACTCGGCGATATCTCGATGTATCACGAAGCGGACGAGAAGCGGGATTACCCCTAGCCTTTTCCCCCTTTTTTTTTTCTTTCCACCTCGTTTTCCCTTCGGCGATCGTTTAAACCGTCTGCCGGCCGTAGCCCGGTCCACCCCGTCCAGCCCGGTTCCACGTGGAAACGATTGAGCGCGAAAGAGAACGTGAAAATTTCAAGCAGGCCCGCACACCGGTACACACCATCCGCGCGACGCGCGATGTTTGCCGAAGTTCAACCAAAACGGCCCGCGCCGCTCTGTAAATCTTGAATCCGATTAAACGTTGTTCCCCGTCCGTTCAAGAAATTTTCGATCTCTCTCGATTCACGCGCAACCGAGCCCGCGCGGCGATAATTTACACGCGTGCATTCCGAGCGTCGCGTATTTTTTGCGATATCACCGAAAGTACCCGAACGCCGTACCGTATCGTTAGGAAGACAACGGAGGAGCCATGCGGTTCGAGCTCGATATAGAGATACAAGGTTTCTATGGCTCGACTAGTGATCTGTAAATACATCGACTGGATTGGATTGGCCCCTATCGACCTAACTCCCCGTCTACCAGGAAGTTTCGTACTTTTCCGAACTCGATCCCCTGGAAAAAAGCTTTCGGACCCCGTGTAACAGCCACTCGGCGAACCGTACTATGGTTCGCGAGCAATCGCATTTCTGCGTTTCGTTTCCCGACGTCAGGATCGAAAAAAATATTAATTACGAACACCGGCGAGTCGAATCATCTCGAGAGAGCCGTTTAATTTCCACGAACGCGATCGAAACAACGAAAAGGGTTCGATAGTCGCCGTATCGGCGATTCCCCTCGGCTTCGCGTTCGAAGATTAACGACCCTCCGAAGGAAGCGATCGCGGCGAGGTGAAAACAAGCGTATGCAGGCACGCGTATGAACGCGATCGATTCCTGAAATTATGGCAGTGGGTCAAAGAGGGGTGAAACGGTGCTCCTCGCTCCGCTCCGCTCCGAGCAGCAGCATCATCGAGCATACTCAGACAGGGGAGCGCAAAGGGTGGACTTTTTGCCCGGGACGAATGAAATGATCCTCTTTAAAAATCGTTCGCACGCGAGTAAAACGCTTTAACGAAACCCGTAACACGTAAAAATCTAATAATACGTTTGCGGGCATAAAAATATTCGAGTCGCCTGGCAACGGGCAAGAGGAACGAGATCGAACGCGACGGAACGAGAAACGAAAAAGCGCGACCGCCGTTGTCTCCCCTTTTACGCTTTCGATTTTCAGGGTGTACGCCTGTACGGGAACAGCCACCGATAGTGAGCGGGCAAGCAGGCAGGCAAAAGATATTAAAACAATCGGGCGTTGTAGGGACCTCCCCCGGACCCTCCACGGTTCCCTTTAAAATTTGCAAATACACGAGTGAAGCGCGAATTTATTCGTCGGTCTCTAACCGCGCGCCGGTTCTCTTCACGGCTCAGACTCGGTTCAACGCCGTGAGCCGTTCGCAGCAGCCGCGAAATGGAAAAACGGGTTTTCCTTCTCTCCCGAAGAGGAGAGGAACGGCAGCGTGCCGCGAGAGGGATTAGCATAGCTCTCTCATTAAAATACAAACACAATTCCATCGGAACGTGTATAGCCAGCAGCTAGCTACCCCTGGGCTGTATCCGCCGATCTCGAATACCGACTCGTTTCGACGCTCGGTTCACGATACGCCCCGCTCGCTCTACGCTGCGCTTTGCCTTCTTTCGTTCGCGTCGCATCGCGTCGAGGTGCTCTCGATCCGGCTTCGGTTTCGCTTCCACGGGAGTCAATTATTTCCTTGGACGATGACACGGTAGACGCGACGCGAGTCGAAGTTCCTCTCGGTTACGAAAATCGAATCGCGAAGTTACGGTGATCGATCCGAAAGGGTGAAAGAGGAACGAGTCGCTTAAAAGCAAAAGACGATGAAAACGGCGTTCCTTCCGCGTGGCCGATCGGCACATGCAAATGCTCTCTGCCAGCGCGCCACCCTTAAACTTACCGCGGCATTTCCCGTCCGATTCGGTCCCATTGTTTTTCCTTTCGTGATATTCCCACATTTGATTTTTACGAAGGGAGCAGCCGCGCATCACGGTATATTCCCTAATAAAAATCTCTGAATGGTAAAAACGTATCGGGGGATGTATTCGCGTGCGCGCGTAAAAGAGAACGTTTATTTCGCACGGGGAAAAGTTTGAAGAAACAGCGCGATCAAAAATAGTGGTTGCGACGTCAGCAATTAGAAAAAGTTGGATGGACAGATCGACGGTCTCCCGGGGTGGTTAAACCTTATTGACCAGAAAAGAAAAGTAGCCGTAAACAACCCTCCTAAATACACCCCGCCCGACCCCTTATTGACCTATAGTCATCGGTTTAACCGTAGCCGTAACGACCCTTCGGCTTGTTTACCGATCGACGATATTCTCGCATGATCGAAGAAACTGAGTATCGAACGCACGCCGAATCTTCTCCTCGCTAACCTAACTCTATCTCCCGATTCGCATCGAAACACCTGATCCCCCTTCCTCTCTGTCTGTATCGTCTGTAACGTCACGAGCCAAACGTTACCTCGGTGTTACCGCGCGGGAGTCTCGCACGGAAAGGATAAACGCGACATCGGAGCTGCGAATTTCGTGTACTTCGTAAATACCGCGAGGTTCTATCTCGGAAATTGTTAAAAGCCACGCAGCCAGCAGCCAAAGACCCGGGATATTTTCAACGCAAACAACCCGTTACCGGTACTAATCGTAGGAGAAACTTATGCCGAGCACGTGGCACTTCTTTGAAGGGCTTCGGATGAGTGTAGGCCTTGCCAAATACAGAATCCGTTTGACCGTCAAACGTACGGAGCAGAAAGCTTTTATCCTTTCTACCCTCGGCTCATCCTGCCGCGCGGAGAAGCCTCTTCGACCGCTTCCAGCCTTTTGGCCCCCGCAAAAGGGAAATATTTACAAATATTTCGCAACTATGAAATCGCAGCCTCTCGCGACGCCTCTCGAGAACCTTCGCGAGATCTCGCGCCTTTTCGCCCATACGTCTCTTCGTTTCGAGTGTCCTTTCTCTTCGTCGACGCGCGTTACGCGACGTTTAAACTGTTTTTGGTAAAGAAGTTCAAACGTGTCTGCGCGTATCGGAGTAACGATCGGCAACTAGGCGAGAACGAAAAGGGAGGCCTAACTCGGTTTCTGCCGTATCGATCTCTTTATGGAGCGTTCACCGCGTTGATACATATGCAGACTCGATATCTTCGGTAGTTACTCTTTCCCGGCTTACCACGGAGAAAGATAAGGGAAAACCCGCGAGTAATTTGAACCCGAAGAAAGCCACCGATAAACCTTTGATGTCCTTGTTAAACGCCTCGAACAGTTATCATCCGAAATAAATTGTGTTTCGCCGTGGAATTTACATGCTTTTTATGGACGAAGCGGTAAATCGAAATTTTGATCGGGCCGAGAGATCCGGAGTACGAAGGGACGAGGAGAATCCGCTCTTGAAGGTCCGTAGGGTGTGGCTAACGGTCGAGTAAATGAAGGGTCACATTACGGGTTAATGTTCAGCTGTTACGTTTGTGTGATTCGCCTAATTGTTCGATCCAGGCTTCCACGAGAAATAACCTCTGCTCCGTGGCGCGTGACGTATAATTCTACGAACACGTGAATCCCGCTCGTCGTAAACGTACGTTCAATTTTTACGTGCGTTCAACGGTCGGCCCGACGCGTGATCTCGATCAGAGGGAAAAAGTATTCGACGCGAACGGAGAAATAAATGGATGTGCCCGCGAAGAGATCGATAAGGATAAACGAAGATTCCGCCGGTATACCTAGCGCGTCGATACAGAAAAAAACGAAGATGTAGCTTAGGTAGGGCTGCTGGGACAGGAAGTTAAAGAGGGCGGTTAACAGGAGCTTCGGGGCAATAAGCGACTCTACAAGCTTTGGGAGGCGACGAGAGATGACCGCACAGGAAAAGCCGCACTGGTCAGCAGAAACAGCTCGCAAAAACACGGTCGGCCAGCCTCTTCTCTGCCCCACAGCAGCGGCGGCGGCGGCGGCGGCGGCGGCGGTGGCGGCGGCAACCCCAGGGAAAGCTCCACCGACCACCCACACCTAAAACCCCGCTCCCACCATTTCCCTCGCTAGTGGCTCTTCCCCTCCTCTTCCTCCTCGTTCCTCGTCGTTTCCTCGCTCCTTTCCGCGCCAGCTACCGCCACACGTTAAGGGTTGCTTAGGTAGTTGGTACAGGGGTAAAAGAGAACGAAGTGGAGGAGTCGGAGGGGTTTGCTCGGTGGCAAGATTACGGCGAAGTTGCGCTCATTTAAATAATGCGCACAATAAAGTATGCAATGGCTAAGAGAGTAGGGGGCTCGGTCTGGGTTCCGTTGCCGCTCGATGTTCCCGTTTCAGGGGTAGGAGGGATGCCGCTCCAGGGTGCAGTCACGTACCCTTCGAGAAGGAACGACCAGGAATCCGAGCGTACGTACACGCGCAAGTGTACGCTTAACGCGGTAAGATTAGATATCGCGCCTCGGTCTCATCGAGCCTTCGCGCCGCGCTCGCGCGACGAATGACAACGGCAATAAAAATTACACAGCTTTCCGTTCGCGTACGAGATCAGATTCGGTCAGCCGATCGCGTACGTATCGTAGGGGCGAGTCGGAACGTTCCAAAGTTTCTGCCGATCGATCGCGATTCCCAAGGTCATCTAAGTTTTCCGGCCATGGACATCGCGCGAAATGACCCGGTTCGATAGGTTACGGGGATTCCGGAATAAATCCCTTCGAGTCGAAGCAAAAGTTTTTTCAACGGTAATCTTGCATCTCCGACACCCTAAACTCGCTTTCGTTTTCTTCTCTCCCTACCTCGTATCCCGAAATGCGATCGTTCGTCAGGATGAAATCGAGTATGCTAAAAATGATTTTACGCGCCGGTCTCTTTCCCCGTACGCGCGGTGACTTTCTCCGAAAAATTTTACGAACCGAAGAATAAAACGCGACGTTGAAGCGACGCGTGTACGGATCAAACGCGGATGTGCAAAAAATAAGATAAACGTAAAAAATTCGCTTGCCTCGTTACAGGCACGAGGAGCAACTCTATTCGAGATATACGCGAGGAAAAAGCAGGAGGTATGCCAAAGATGAGAATAGTAAATAATACACTCGAGTAATAGGGTTCTCTTTCTTCACCGCGGCGGTACCCACTCCAACGAGAATAAAGAGGGAAGCGTGAAAATAAGTGTAATGAAAAACTGTGCCTGCTTAAATAAAATAAAGCTTGTCGGCGTACTATTGGCGGGAGGGTCTCGTACTTTGTCTTCTCTCCGTTCTCTTTACATTCTCTCCACCCATACTTCATTTTTTTCCTCTTACCTTATTTTTTACCCGAGACTCATTTCGTTTGCTCGATAACGCGATACCGCGCGACGGACTCTGCAGGACGCAAACACGGCTGGGTTGTTTAAAAAATGTCTCATTTTAATCGTAATCACCCAATTATATAGCGAGCAAACGCGAATTGGAGGGTTGCCAGATTCGTGAGTATGCGATCCGCTGAGATCGCGCGAGACGATATCGACGCTGAGCGTTGATACTTTTAAACGATACTCGTAAGACGTAAAAATATTCGTAACGTTTTCGAGGGACCCGAATTTATCTCTCGCGGTGTCCACGGTGACGTAATTGAAACGTTCAGTTCACCCCGTTCGTCGCGCGATGGCTTCTCCCTGTCCGTGTATCCCCGACGGGGCAACTCGGCAAAAATGACAAATAGCACGGCAAAGGAGTCGCCTAATTTACATATCCACTAATCTCTGCCTCTCCTCGTGTCTCCGGTTCTAATTCCCCGCTAATTCGCCGCCCTGCAGGAAAACGGCGATGAGATTGTCCGAATCCCCCGAACGCCTTGTTCGTACCGTGAGTAACATTACGACGCAACATTTACCCTCACCCCTTCGCGTCCCGAAAACGGATAAGGAGCAGTTCAATCTCGTTAATTGAAACTCACGGCGGTAGCGGCGGTTACGAGTAAAATGTTCGCTCGGCCGATTCGCGAAATAAATAATGAGTCGCTTTTCGCCTGTCGAGCGACGTTTTTTTCCGCGTTAAACGTAATTAACGATATTAATCCGATCGAGCGCGAATTAAACTGTAATCAGGGTGTCGTTCTCGTCTGCGCTTCATCCTAATGAAGGATGTAACGGCACCGCCCCCATAAACATTTCGAAATTGTGCAGGTGCTGTCCTTGATTTATGACAGGCAATTAGAATCTGACTACCTTATTTGCCGCCGTTGCCACTAAGAAATGCCGCCAGCATGTGAACACGACGCATCCTAATCTATGCTCGAAACCCTCGTTTTGAACGCTCGCCAGATGTTATACGACGAGGAAAGGAAATTGAAAATATAAATATCTCCCGAGGCCATCGCGGCGTTTACTCGGATCACGAAGATCGGTTTAATTTCCGAATCGTCGATCGGTGAATCGTCACGAGAAAGAAGAAAGCTATCCAGCTCTGCCGTAAGTAATTAGAGCGTGTTACGCACCGAATTAATAACGTGAATCGTGTAATGAGACCGTGCCGCGAGAGGATTATAGAGACCAAGGGTGAACGTCGACGTCGGAAGGAGACGAATGAAGAGAGATGGTTTGCGGAAACTGGAAATGCAATATTCCGTGAAACCCGTCACCAAGGGGAGCGTAAAATAAATAGATATACGCGATTAGAGTTGTTCGGCCGACTCGAGAAGTTTATCGGTATTAATTAAACGCGCACGGTTACCGCCGCGTCTAACTCGCGGTAACTCGATGTAGTCCCGATAGATGCGAGATCGGTTACACGCCGAAACGTGACAGCGTAAAACTGATCGGATCATTCGTTCCTACGAAATTCCACGGGGATAATCGTAATTGATGCTCGTTCGATTCGAAAACCGGTAAGCCAATTCCGGCGATCCTCCCCCTTTTCTCCCCGGTAATATTCAACGAAAGAAAATACAGCGTGCCTCGATAAATTCATCTCCACGGAACAAGCGATTGTTTTCTCAATGAGCCCGATAAGGACAGAGGCGGAAATGAATAAAGGCGGGGGGGG
>SHCU01000004.1:1398454-1415570 GCA_004307685.1 Ceratina australensis
AAAAAAATTCATTTTTTCATATAGTCTCATTTGATCAGAAGGTCACAAAACATATTTTTCCGCGGCGAAAAATTTTAATTTTTTTTTATGTAAACATGCTAGGAAGAATGGAAATCCAGAATTGGGAATATTCGTCCGGTTGGCTGTGCGCCGCTCGCATCTTAGGGCTACAGGAGTAAGAGCGACGGAAAACCCTGTCTCTCTACTGCACGAAATATGCCGAGCACGAAGCACACCGATGCGATGCGACGGTGTGCGTAAATGGAGGGGCTGGTTCCCGATGGCTCCCGTCCTCAATCTGGCAGCTCTGCTCCCTGGTCGTCTTGTGGCGGCAATTGTTAAATCGACACTCTCTTGTTTTCGGAGTGGCGTCGCTTACAGTTTGGACTAGAGCCTCGTAGAAACGTTTTTCTATTGTGAGTTCATTTAATCGCGCTCAGTATAATATTCCCGTGGAATTTACTCCGGCTACGCATGGTTAAAGTGTTGTTTAGCCGCGCTGCCTAATAACCACGCAGTTCGAGCGATCGGATACGATTAGGATCGCAACGTGCCGCGATGCCGCGCCGCCTGTTTCGCGCACGGCGTTAATTTGAGCGGCGCTAATTAGCGGATCGACTGTAGTCGTGTGTCAACCACTGCGTATCGATAAACTTTGTTAAGTTTGAAGCCGGACGTTGATTTAATCAACGCATAGCGTTTTCTCTGTTTTACCGACGGATCGTGATCGTCGCGTGTTAGCGAGGGCGTCGGACGAACACGCAACTTTACCGACAGCGACCGTACCTGTCGAGAGAGCAAGTTTTATTGGTGACCGCCCCTCACGCTACAATGCGAGATGAACGCGAGAGTGTTTTCGAGAAGAAAATAAAGCTGGCACGTACAACAGCACGTACAATTTAATTCAACCACACGAAGCGACAGGTTCTCTCTTGAATCGTTGTTACACCGATATTTACGTGATGTCGACGAAGTCGTCCGTCGATTTGCGAGCAGAACTCGCCGAATTGGTGAAGAGGAAAGCAGAAATAGCTGTGAGTACACGCAAAACAACAACACCTGTCAGACCGTAGCTTCTTCTCCTTGGAACGAAATCGTCGCGATCGAAACAACATCAACGCTGGCAAACGAATCGTATCGGTGCCGTTAGATAATACGAGTCGAATCTCAAAGAATTGGTTCGGAGGAAAGTTTCGGAGAGGAACAATAGATCTCCGCGGGAAATTCGTTTAACCTCACTTCCCGACTCGTGTGTTTGCAACTCTCGCGGAAGCGAATATACGAGAAACGACGGAGAAGCTAATCGCTGATATTGAAATCGTTCAACAGGACACACTGGCAAATTTGGAACGGCAGATCTACGCGTTTGAGGGTAGCTACTTGGAGGACACACAGTTGTACGGTAACATAATTCGCGGATGGGACAGATATTTGGCCAGTAACAAAAACACGAATAGCAAAGCGGACAAGAGGAATCGGAAATTCAAAGAGGCCGAGAGGCTGTTCTCAAAATCTTCCATCACGTCCATGGCTGTTAGTAGTCAATTGATATTCGACTCGAACTCGCGATCAAAAATTAATAAATAATAACGAAACGACTGGTTGCAGGCTGTGAGCGGATTGGTCGAGAACACGCAGGAAAAAAGTAAGGACATCAACGGATATTCCTGAGATATTCGATAGTCTTTAAAGACGCCACGGAACGAGTACAATTTTATTTCGTGTCTCCTCCCTTTCCTTCGCTTATTTCTTCCACCGCCATTTCCTCGCCGAACGATTCTTTTTCGTAGTTTTTAAGTTGCTCCAGATTGTTGTATCTCTCTCCCGCTCCGAAAGGAAAACCTAATAAATCGTTTTTGTTTTTTTTTCTGTATTTTATCTTAATTTTATCTTTCGATACGACTTCACCGGATCTTTACCACTTATGTTCTCCACTCTCGCTCTCTCTCTTTATCTGTACTGTCACTGTGTTCGGTCAGGAACAAATTCGATGTCTGTCTCGTTCGGTTGTCTCGCGCGGCGTACGATCGCCTCGTTTTACCTCTTCTCCGCGTCTGTCTAAACGGGTCCAGGCCGGCCTCCGCATTTATTTCTTTCGTACAAACTCTCCGGATCGCGATGATACTCGCAACAGACTCTCGGGAGCCGCGGTGACGGCGATCAGCTTTTTCCTGCGAGGAAATCTAATTTCTACCGTTGGGTATCAGTGGGAAGTTCGTTATCCGTGGGCAGCAGCTCGGGTTTAGAAGGGACGCATGGACCGTTTGCCGCGATCGGGGATTCTCCCATTGGTGTGCTGACTTGTTTTTCCAGTTGACCGGTACAGCGAGTCGGAGTCGCAGATCGGGAACAGCGGCAGCGAGGATAATTGCAGCCTTGTGAACTCGCACGGGGCTACGACCACCGCGACGAACACCGGGACAGGGACCGGGACCGGGAACAGCAACAGCAACAACAAGGAGTCCTCGGGGAAGAACCATTCGGTGGCCACCGCTGGCGGTCAGTACGGGCAGAACGGTTCGCTGGGCTCGTCCACCGAGATACCGGGGCAATTCGCGGCGAACGGTCACGCGAGCAGCAACGGTAGCCTCGAGCACGCTTCCTCGAAGGAGAACACCGGCAAGGAACCTTCGTCGAAGAGCAAGGGCGGGACCAGCGCGAAAAAGAACAGCAACAAACGGTCCAGGAACAGGTAGAGAGGGAACCGTAGCGTCGTCGTCGCAGCGATATTTTTACGATGTCGGAGCGAAGCGCTGGACGGAACTATTCTCATTTTATCCGTTCGAACACTCGGTCACTCGGTCACCGTGCGGATCTCATTGTTCTCTCTCATATAAGCATGGGACGGAACCCGATTTATCTTTATGAAATCTCGAATTTTTAACGCGTAACGAAAGATCTCAAGTGTCCTGCCGGGCAAATCGAGTCGAAAAAGGCTCGTTGTTAGCAATAATTGTCGACGACGGGTGGGATCCGTCCGCCATCCAGACACGGAATCTCTTCCCACCGTGACAGGAACTGTATGTACGTAAAAAATGAAACTCCGATCGAGAAGTCGGCCGAGACGAATCAGACGAGTAAGATATCAAGTTCACCCGTTATCGAGTCAGCGGAACGATTCGATCCCGCGATGAGTTCCGTTCAGCTGCGATCAAATAAGTATCGATGATGTCTCGATCGTCCTCGGTCCTAGTTTACGAACGACGAAGCGATCTCTCCGACTTCAACTTTACTTCGGATTTAACGTAAAGCTCGGAAGAAAATAGTCGCGATAAAAGTGCACAATGAAACGGAATTATATCGTAACATCGCGTCACAAATGTAGTTTCATCCAAGTCTTGTTTCCGTAACGATCATTTCGAAAAACAAATATAAGTTCGCCTATATTTCAAATTCTATCGAGCTACGATTTTACCGAGAGACATATAAAATTATTTTTTGTAACGTTTGAATAAACAGTTCGACAATGACTTGATCGAAGTTCTACTTCTTTTCGTTTAAAGATCACGCGCCTACCAGCCCAAATCAAAACAACGCCGCACACCTTTCAGATCGATTTCATAAACATTTTATTTCGTATATAAATTTGTGATCCGTTTGCGCGCGAAGAGATGCGACGTCGGTCAACGAAGAACGATCAGGGATGGGAGACGATCGTTGCCGGTAGAAACGCTTTGAAGTTACCTTCGCGCGCATCGTTTCTCGGTGGTGGCTCGTTTCTGGTCACGACAGCATTGAATCCGTTGCGATCGTCAGCGGTGTAGCTGACCGTTCTGATCGAGCCGTCCGCCTCAACGACCGAATACTCGCCTCTCACGGTATCCCCGTCCCGTTCTTCCCACGCGGATTTCGAGTCGCCGGTGTATCCGTCGAGGACCCCGTAATTGAACGAGTACTTCGGATGCGCCTGACGATCAACAAAAAGAACAAAAAGTAACATGTAATTACCATCGATTTATTTAAATCGATCGACGAGTCATTTGATTCAATTACCGCGTATTCCTTCTCGGCCCTCGAATCGGTCGCAACGACGGCCGAGGCCGTTTTGAAAATCGGCGGAGCTACGTAAACCAACGACGCGGACGTCTTCGGCAGAGGCCTGTAAGAGATGGGCGCGGTGACTCTCACGTAAGTCCTCGGCACTACTATCGACTCTTCGATCGATCTCGGAGCGCAAGTAACCGGCACGGGTTCACCACCGCTCGCCGAGATCGCTGAGATCGGCGCGCAGGGGAATCTTCTGAAAGATAAATCAAATTTTACGGTGTACCTCTACCGACGGAAGAGACCCGAGGAAACGTGGGGCTCGCTTTACCGCTGGAGAACGCCGGCGATCGTCAGTTTCAGACAGCACAGGATCACGATCTGTAAACGAGTCAGATTTGTCAGTGCGAACGGACCGCCGGGAAAATGGACGCGACAACCGCGGCTACGGCTACGAGTCGAAAAGACGAATCACGCGCGCGCCTCGTTCGCGTTCGAAAGGATCGAGAGATTTACGTCGCAGGATTCGTGGGGCAAGAGCGCGTTCCGAGAGGAGTGCCGCGACGCGCACGTGCGCCTACGCGCGCCTTCCAGCGGTTCTCCGATACGATATCTGACCGACTCGAAGCGGCATAGATCATCGACGCGGATAGATTTAAAAAAAAGAGGATTTTGTACGACGTGAAAACGAGACGATCACGGAGCGAAGATTGGAACGTACCGGGAAGAGATGGTCGCGCAGATTTTTGTGGACAACCGCTGGGAACCGCCGCCGTCGCGTCCGATCATTGAGCAACCGCACTTTCAACGGCAGATGCCGTGAATAGAATAGAAAAAATGAAACGTTCATTCTCATTCTCTTCAGTTTGTTTCGCGATCTAAATTCTTTGTCATTAATCCTTAAAAGATAATTATAACGTTAGGCTCACCTTGTCCGCTGGGATGTGTTTAAAGAATTGCCGATGCATGTTTCGAGCGCGGTAAAAATATCGGTCCAAATCTTCATGAAACTGTGGAAAATCCTTTTCGATCTCTCCTTCGCATCAACGAAAAAACGGTATCGAGATGAATATTGATAATTGCGACGAATCGTATACCGGAGGTTTCATAAATATTTAGCCAATATCCAGCGGAGGAGAACGCGGCGAGACAAGTCACACAAGTCACTGCCAACGCTGGTGGCACTTCGAAGCAAAAGAGAACATCAGCATCCAGCGCATCTTTATATGTACCGTTCGTACCGGGTGGTTCAACCGGTTGATACGCGCATTTTATCGATGGCAAATCGATACGATGAAACCGGTACGATAATTTTCGAGAGATAAGCGAGACGCGTTTAACCGCGGAAGAAATCAGCCGAAGGGATCGAAAGGAGAGATACGAGAATTCGTCATTGTGCGCGTCTCAAGCATTCCGTTCACCCGGTACGTAGACGTTCACTCAGATTTTTTTAATTTGTCCCGCGTACCGTGGGAACGTCTTTACCCATCGCGTTTGAACTAGAAGCGCCATCGAGGTCAATCGATATTCGCATCTTCTCTCTGGTAGCTCGATTTGTCTCTTTGATAGCTTTGAACGCGAGTATCTCGTAACAGCTATGAACTAGCAACATAGGAAGCTATGTTTTAAAGGGTGAAAGGAAAGACGATGGAAATGAAATTTCTAACCTTATTTTATATGCAAACAGACAGAGATATATAATATATTTGTACTTTATTCCTCGTTCAATGACTCTCCCGCTTTCTTCCTCGCAGCTTCGACTTGTTCCTTCGTCACTGTCAGTGGCAAACCGAACTCTTTCTCATCCCTCATAATACTCTCTAGTTTCTCAGCCTTCTCCGCGTAAAACTGTCGTTGGTGCTGCTTCAATTTAACCGCGTAACTGTCCAACTTTTTTCTAATAAGGTCTTCGCAATATGTGTGCGTCAACTTTCGAATGCTATCTTTTCTGCTCACATGCCTGTAACTTCTGTAACGAAAAAACAAAAAATTAATTTCAGAGATGGCCAGGACAACGAGCCGTGTACGCGACGATCCCTCTAAATTTTACGCTCTGTAAATTTAACGAAAAAGGCGTCGCGTACACGAACGAAAAGTGACGATAAAAATGGAAATATCGTACTCTGGTGAGCCTTTGTATATTAGATTCAATTTCTCCAGGATCCATTCGAATCGTGGATAATCCCAAGATCTTAGCAACCTCAGCTGCTTGTATCTTTTACCAATTAGGTGTTCGAGAAACGTACGAGCCTTCCTATTTTTCGGATTTTCCGCTAAGTACTTTTGCAAATCTTGTATCTCGGAGGTCATAGCAGCGATTTTTACTTCTACCGAGCCTCTGTCGCAGATGTGCCTCTTGACGAGTCCGATCGTCATCTCTCTCTTCAGATTCCTTGCCTCCTTCTCGCCTTGGAATCCTACCGTAAACATTTTCTTGACGATATCGTTTGCGCTGCAATAATCAGAATCCATGAGTCGATCGTGGGCCAGGAACAGAGGGTAGAAAACATGTGTTATCGGTTTCGAGCGACGGCAGTCGAGGAAAACAGGACAAGAAAGTTAACGATCGTACTCACTCCTCCAACTGTTTGGAGTTTCGATAGTAAAGCGAGGTCTCGGTAGGCTGCACTTGGAAGTTCAATCCTAAATCACCGCTCTGGCGAGGATCATACCGGGGCACTCTCTGAGGCTTGTACCATCTTATTTTTCTGTACTCCTCGACAGTGAGAAAGCTTCGACGGATGTTATAACCTCCCAACTTGAACGCGCTAGCGTTGTTCGTGCTCAAGTTCAGAAGTACGCGCAATTTCCGGGCCACGATCATCTCGACCTCGAGGCAGATCTTGTGACAACGAGAACAGAGTAAAATCGTCGATAGACCAAAGGAAAGATATCATGCATTCACCGAAAAAACGCGCCAGCAGCGACAGAAGACAGGAGAGCCTGTTTTTCTTTCACCTGTTTCTGACTTTTGGCCATGTGGTCACTCTTCGCTGATTGGTTCCGCCATTTACAATACGGAAATAAAACGATATGTTCATAGATTTGATACGATGATAAACTTGATAACGATAACGAACACCAAACGAATTTTTTGTGTACTTTTGCTTTATTGCGCTGCAAGTTTATCTTTTCTAAACTAATTTTCAAATAATCAACTTGGGAATAAATTCATTATAAAATAAACTTGACTAGAACATTTCAACTGATTTCTCTCTCATTTCTAGCTATTTCTCTCTTTATATCGATCATTTTATTTCATTGCGTAGCATTTCAAACTCAAACTTGCCATTAGCTTTTTACTCTTTTATGAAAAAATCAGTTTTTTGGATAATTTTGAGATTGATTGTTTCTGTACTCTTCTCATCCGTATAGCGTGCCCGTGTCCAGAACATAGAAGTCTAGCCAGATCTGTCGCGTCGCGGTCGCGTGCATCGAGCGCTTGCGCTTGGTCCCGTTGATCGTAGGTTAGGCCCGAGGTTATGATCGGATTTGCACATTGTTGATCAGAGTATATTTTCAATTTAAATGTACGTGGAGTTCGAGCCAAGGTTCGCGTCGGCGAGTCGCGCGATTCGTCGCCGGTCTCAACGTTTTGTTCGCTTGAACGTCGACATTTCCAGAGACATATATCTCCGTTGCCAGTAACATATATAAAACATAGTTTATTTTATTATGAAGCGGCGTCAGAGAAGGCCTGTCCTAGAGCTTAATCAGTCGCAGTCCAGCTCCCACCCGGATCACCTACAGAGTAAAAACATTACCATCCTCCTATTAGAAGCCCTTTAAAATGCATGCACATAACGTTTCGTTTGTGTCAAAGAGATAATACAATTCTATTTGACACAGCCAAAATAGGTTTCTTTTTAAATCCAACATTTTCCGACTCTTAGATAAATGGAAACATGTAAATAACGACTACCACGGACAAGATGTGCCTGCGAATCCTTTGGCAAATTTACTTTGCCATTATAATTCGGACAGTGATAACGAGGAGGCCAAAAGGGATTGTAAATTAGATGATCAAGTGAATAACTTTTTTAAGGCAAGTAGCGGCCTTCCGTTACGATCTGCCAAAGCATTTGCCACGTCGTACGTTCTCGTTCACGGTGTGATTTTTTCAGGAGATTCAGCTAATCGCTCCGAAACAACCGGACTCCGGCGAGTCCAGCGACGTTGCCTTAGCCACGAATTCAAGCCCTCGTTTAACGCAAGCGAATCAATCTGCTCTCAGTACGACTCCCGTCGCTTTTTTGTCCCGTCAAGTAATTCAAGACGAACCGATCGAAATATTCTCCTTTGTTTTTTAGAGTGGCGCGAGTGTTTAGACGAGTCCTCTGGATATCCGTACTATTGGCATATAGAGACGAACGAGGTTACGTGGGAGATGCCAGATGAGTTACGTTACCTCAAAAACAACGCGAAAACGGGCGCGATAGCGAAACCGCCACCGGCGCATGATTCTTCTCATTGGGTCGACTTTTCGTCCATAACATGTAATTCCCTTTCGTATAATCCCTATTGTTGCAAACATTATTTTGACCGCAGATCGATAAAAATAAACGTCTTCAGATCAGCAGTCTCACGAGAATATCCCGGAGGGGATGATACCAAGGGAGGTGGTGGCTCGTAACCGTAACAGGTATATCTGTAACGAGACCGCTGATCGGAAGCAGGAGTCTCGGACCGAGCAAGAGGCTGCGAACACATCGGACAATGACTCCGACGACGGGTAAGAAGAGGTCATCGTTCGCTGCGACGTCTAATATGCTGATTTCCGTTACAAACGTGGGATTGTATTATTCAGGAAGATAGAAATGATCACGTCCTACGGGAGCGAGGAGAGCGACTCGGACACGGACGAGGGTCGATCCAAGAACGAGGCGTCAAACGAATCGAAAAGGTCGAGATCGAGGAGCAGCGAGACGCTTCATTCGCCGACGCCCGTTATACAGCCACAATTGCCTATGCTTTCTCAGCATCCGAAGCAGGGGCAGGAGGCTAAAGATGTTGCGGATGAATCCAGGGTGAAATCTGATTCGAAACCCATCGACGATCCGGAGACGAGATATTTGAGAAATTTGGGCCAAGAAAGCGACGAATCCATCGAGATCCATCGCGATGCTCGGGCGGCTAAGGGCAAACCCAACGTCGAATCCGACGTGGACTTCCGAGTTTCTTTGGTTCCTGGATACGACGAAGAATCGGACGTCGAGGAGGAGCCTGAAGTGAAACTGGAACGGAAGGCTTTGTTTCCTATTCCGCAAACCGAAGAGGCTACAGATTTCGTGGCTTCGCGAAAGATGATCGTGGAGGAAAAATCGACAGACAGCGACGACCGTGATACGGATACAGAGAGGAGAGACGAGCAGGAACAAAACAACGAGGTGCTCGCCGAGAGACCGGAAGGGGAGTCGAAAATGGAAGAAGACCCGCAGAAAGAGAACAAGTTCCTAGACAATCTGCACGGACGAAGCAAATTCTTCCAAAGGAAACGACGAATCGCGTTCGACGGTAATTATTTCAGTTTTATCGTTACGTTTGCGACTGGAACGATCGCGAGATTTATTTTTCTCTCAGTTCCACCGAAACCGTCGAAGGTGATCGACGGTGAATCGAACAGACCGGAACAAACGGACACGCAACGCGAGGAGACGAGCACCTGCGACGAGTGCATCGCTGAACCGGCGATGGTCGAGCAACAAGAAAAATTGAATCCCGAGAAGGTGGAAGAGAACGTTCCCTGTTTCAAGGATGATTCCACTAACACCGAGGAGGAAACGAAGGTGCGGACGGACGAAGAATCGAAAGAGGAGGAGAAGGATGTGAACTCGCTGTCGCAGGTCATACTTGAGAAACTCAAGTTTCTGTCGGAAGGGAAACCGGCTGTATCTCCGGTACAGACAATGTCTATTCGGCTACAAGTAAGTGGGAGATCGCGCGCGTAGAATCGAGTCGAACGAGAGATGTGAAATGTTTTTGTTTCGTTGCACGTTCGCAGACGTTGTTTGTCGCGTGGGAGGCAGGTTGCTTAGAAAAAGATTACCTGCGTAGATGGTTGACTGAGACCAGTCACGAATTGGAACGATTGGAACAAGACGCCGCGCCGCTCGGATGGCTTTGTCAATGGGATAGGTATAGTATACCATCTAAAATTTGTGTATTACCTCGTAAAAATAAACATGAATCGTTCCATACAATACATACCGTGTATATGTTATACACGTCATTGTTCTAAAGCAAAAACTGTTCTTTTCAAGTGTCACGTAATCTTTTCACGTATCATTCCAGTGAGACACTAAAAGATTTCAGTTCTAGCGATCGGTTTTATCTCCTTCGTCGTTCATTTCCGAAGCTCGCGTCTTTGTAGAACCATCGTGTTCGAACATATTTTTCTTTCAACTTTTGTTTGTCACGTAGTAGACGTTCCGGTATAGAACCCAGATCCTCGATAGAGACTTTAATCAATTTGATTTTATCAATTTCAGAGTTAAAATTGTTTTGCGAAAAATCTTTAGGATCATTAATCTCTTGTTCGTATCCCCTGAGGGATGGTATGCGTTTCAATTTTTCTTTTCACATTGATCGTGCGAGCGTACACCGCGGTATTACATCTTAGTTCGAAATAAAAGAAGGGAAAGATACAGGTCTGTGTTCAGAGTGGAGCCACAGGAATCGTGAGTGTGCGTTGCATAGCGGGAACTTTACGAGTCCACGGACGACTCGAGACAAACGTTCAGTGAATTTAAGCGTGAAGACGAAAACCAGCCTCGGCGAAACGGAGATTCGCAGTGACCGAAGGACCGCGTTTAACCGATTAAAAACTGAATCGTGAACGCTTGAACCATTGAGAATGGAACGGATAACGCGAGTGTCCAAGAGGATAGGCAAGAACGAAGAGAACGTTGAACGTACGAACAGAGAACGAATGAAGCCCCGAGGAATACGCGGAAGGATCTCGAGGAAGAGAGCCCAAAAGTAATGCACAGACGAGTCATCCGAATCGTACACACATTATTTTCTAAGATGATCCGACTCCTATCACGCCTATGTACCAAGATCTCCTCTTCTCTTGTTACGAAATGAAAATATATATGCCGTGACGAAGAAACTTGTAATTTGTCCATCGCGGTTCCTCTCGATCGTTGCTCGTACCACTTCGCGAGAAAAAGATCGATTCCCTGGCCCGCGATACCTCCAAGCTTCTTAACGATCCCCGCTTAGGGTAACCGCGGAGAGACGGGACGTGATTCGGTGATTTACGGACGAAACGAATCTGTGCCCTCTGCTCATGTTAACGCGCTAAGTAACGCTTAAAATCTCCTTTCGTTGTAAAAGGGCCACTCGCTGACCTTAAAATTGGGCCACGCCGAGCTGCAGGTAGGAGTGAATCAACTGATTTGTTTTGTCTAAGCTAATTTATAAATTAAGTTCGCTTCAGAAACTCGGGAGTCGTCCCTTGAGACTGTTTATCAACGAAAACAGATAAAATAATAATAATTAAAAAAAAAAAGAAACAGAGAAGCAAAATGATGCAAATATGTGACCCGTATTCGTCGCCGTGCTACATCCGCGCTGTCACCTTTTTTCCAGGTCGCATAAGCGATATTATTACCAGAACACAACCACCGGTGTCACGCAGTGGACTTATCCGGACACTGGCATCGCCGGCGGTGCCGAAGAGATGGAAATCTGTTCCACGCCGCCACCCGTCGACCAGGAGGAGATGATCGTACCCGGTAGGATTTTCAAAATTTCGATGCCGATTTATCGTTTGACTCTGACTCGTTTAACTGACTCGGTAGCCGAGGACGAGAAATCGAAACCAAAGAAGGCACAGGAGGACGACGAGGGCAACGAGGCCGCGATCACGACGACGAGGAGCAGCAGCGACATGGAACCTCCTCCACCGCCGCAGATCTCCAACCCGAGCCCGCCGCCACCGCCGCGCATTTACGCGGAGGACTTGAAGAAGGATTCGAAGAGGAAACAGGACAAGTGCAATGAAGTCAAATTGGACCTGAAAAAACAACGAGCGGACGGTAGGGTCTCACGTTTTATTCCCAGAAGCGTTCGGCTTTACGATCGGATTATCACGCGTTACAGAAGGTACTGTGATCACGGAGACGAAGCAGTTAGAGAGTTCCGTGGTTCCCGCTTACACATCGGCCCTGGTATCCCCTCAACCGTCGAGCATCGCGAGCGTGACCACCGCGGAACCGCTTCCACCGGGCGTCGATTTAACGGAGGCACCTTACGAGATCCCCACGACCGCTTTAAAAAGGATAATCTATGGCGTGCAGCCGCAGGCTGGCGCGTTGTACGAGGCAGCCGCGAGAGATCCAACGACGGTTCCTATTCTCAGTCACCCGGCGGCCCTGGTACAGGAACATTATCTCCAATATCCTTATCATCAACACCTGCACGCTGCCGTACGTCACGCATTTTTAATAATATTTCAATCACCCTTTTTACCGTATCGCGTGTCCAATTGTTTTCTATCTATCTGTCTGATCTGTTCCGCTCGCAGTCCGCGGCCTTAGTTCTCCCACATAAACACAGCGTGCAGCCCGCGATACAACTTATAGCTGATTACACTCCGATCTACACGAATCACAAAGTGATCGAGAAGCCGCCGGTTAAAACCGCTAAGGAATCGCTGGTGTCAGCCTTGGATTCGTTCTACAACGATATCGCGCGCATCGAGAACGTCGGGACCGAGCCGGTGCCTCAGAGACAGGATAACGCAGCCTCGGAGCCGACTCCGCTGCCTCCGGTCGAAGCCAAAACCGAAATGGAACCGGAACCGGTTCCGCTCGAAACGACGGGCAAGGAGAAAAAGAGAAAAAGGGTAACTTTTTACGTCGATTCGATCATTTACATTGTATTTAACATGGTATTTTACGCTGTCGATCGCGTGATTCCAGACGAGGATCGGGATCAGTAAAAAGCATAAGGAGGTCTCGAGTATGGTCGCGAAATGGCAGAAGGTGCAACAGAACTTGGAGAATACATAAGTCGGTCAGTTGAGACGATGTTCGGAGAAATCGTGATATCGGTCACGAGATCGTTTCGTTTGATCGTTTTTATTGTTTATTCGCTAGACGCAGAGCTCGACGACGATCCTCGAATCGTTGGACGCGACCTCTAGCGCACTGTACTGTTCCGGCAGTATGGTGTTCCTGTACCTGCAACTAAGAGATATCGATGACGACTCTCCGATTGTCACCTTTCCTTATTTTTTTAAGACCCGAGCAAAATTCCCAGGGAACGCCCGATGTACACGAAGTAAATGGTTCGCGTTTCTTTTCAACGTGTTTTCTTGTACAGATTAGTTATCATCGTTATAAGAGTGCTAATTATATACCACGAGCAGAGAGCAAGAGAGAATTGTAGCGATTTGTAAGCATTTAAGAAATAAAGGAAATATTGTAATTTAACGATATCTCCACGTTCGAGGAACAACGGCGCGGAACATTCTCTGGTTGACCCTGATCCATTGTGATTCCTCTCAACCAACAGGTTCTTCTCGACGGTCAACGAGGGTCTAGAAACGTTTGGAAATAATAAGACGTAACGAGCTGATACAAGTGTTCGCGTTACTCCGTTACTCGAGTACGATACTTTTGTGATATCTCGTGTAACGTTAAGATCGCACTGATATACCTTGCACAATGACCACGTCTCCTGCAAGTAGAATAATCATTTTCGTAGTAATTACAGCGGGTGCTTGGCAATAAAGGATTGGCGGCTCTTCCTTTGTTCGTTTATTTCGACATTTCAAGATGTATGGACAATTATTACATAATAATTATATATATTTATATATGTATAATGAGAGAGCATCCACCTCTCGCAACCTATTCTCCATTTCATCGATTCCCCGAAACAAAAATTTCCCGCATTTATTTCCTATCACCTCGCACGCATTCACTCGATCATTCTCTCGCACTCATTCACTCTCTCTCCCACACTCTCTCTCTCTGCAATTTAGTTTTGTTCACGATAAAAGAATGAAAGGATAAAAGTAAGAAAGAAACGCGGGCGTCGAGTTCGTCGAGTCTATGAATGTGATTTATTTTATTTATACGAAACGATTTATTCTTTTTTTTTAATGATCATCTCACCCTTTCATCGAGCCAGTCGAAAACCGAACCGATCGGCTCGATTTTTCTTTTCGCCTCTGGAAAGAATAATCGGTTGTTCGGTGATTCGGTGTGAAGTTTTGAAAATCTACAAAAGAAACCGGAGCTGACCGGATCGGCTCTTGAACGGAGGCTCGCGCGATTCAATGATCCCATTCTCGTTACCAACCCCTTCCCCCCGACACTGGTTATTGGTTCCGTACACATCCGCGTCCCTGTTTATTATCATTTAGCGTTTATCGATAAGAATATGATCGTTTACCATTAAATCGTTACAGTTACGATAATAAAACCACTATTTAGCGTTGATCTTATAGTTTCAACTCCCAAAACCCGACCCCACAACGCGGCTGCCTGTTCCCACCCCGGGAGTCACCTTTTTTAATCATTCGAAACGATCAAGTACACGTATTCCTTTGTGCTTGAACTGTGGATCAGTTAGAAGATGCGAACGTATGAAATTAGCGAGCTACACGCAGAGACGTGAAGAGTATGCACCGCGCTCGTAGCATTCGTTCCAACGAATATTTAAATAGGCTCGATGATTGTACGCGTATTAAAAATCCGCGGATTCGTCTCGGTCGTTGTTAAGTAACGATCATAAAATATGTTCGGCGTTCGGTGATTCGATTGGCAATGGTGTCGCAACGTGTTCGCGTTCTCTCGTTTTATTCGTTTCAACGAATCCCCCTGAGGAATATCCCTGAATTTCACATGAAAAAAAAAACAGAGATTAAAACCGAAACGAAGAACGAAGAGTACAAGGGACACGGTAGGTAACGTGGCTCTTGTTCGAAGAAGAGATCTCTCCTCGCTCTCAAGGTATCGATAATCATAACTGAATCAACAATACCGAAGACGCTATTTCGAATTGCACAATGTTACAATTATTTATTCTCGTGCACGATCTCGTGATACAGTTTCTCCGAGGTTTCCGAGGTTATCACTCGTACAATTTCGCGAGATCAATCTCGCCGGATTGAAACGGGTCCGAACAGCTTCGCACACGTTAAACCACGAATATAGAAAAAGGACTGCTTGACATTCGTTGGGTAGATTAAAAAATTAATTAAAAATAAACGAACTAAACGTACAACTCGGTACAACTAAGAGTAACAAAGGTTCTATATACGCCTTCGAAAGGAAAAGAAGGAGCACGATCGCGTCGATACGATCGTTGCCAATTTTTCCAAGCTAGTACGTTCACTGTTTGACTAGAAATTCTATGCACGTACTTATTTATACAATTAATTACGGGCTCTCGCTACACATAGGAATACTTAATTAATTAACGATCGTTAATAATCCTAAAAATGTATATATTAGACTTTTACGGTATATAGTAGTATGGCAACGGCGGTGACTGTAATACTATTATCAGTTGTTCTTTCGAAAAATTGTTCTGTACCTCTTGGATCTCAACCAACGATACAAAGAATATTAAAGTTCAAAGAGACGAAAACGAGAAATAAATCGGGAGACGAAATTTCGACATTTTCGGCTTATCTCTCAGACGATCAGGGACGAGCATTCTCCTTTCCCGTTTCATTCCCCACCTCTCCCTTTTCATTTACTCGTATTATTTATTGTTCTACACGATTCTTTGGTTTTTTTTGGTCAAACACTCTCTTCGATTAGTTTCCACTCGTACGATTAAGTAGCGGTCGAATCGCAATTGCAATTACTCGATACAGAATTTTCAACGAAAGCTTCGCTGCGATAAATACATACGATTGTAGACGAGCGCTCACGATTGTTCGGATACAATGCGTATTTCTTGAGAGTTTCATTTTTAGTAGAAGAATATACGCCGCGATCATCGATAAACCTATCACTTTTTGATCGCGCTCTCCCCGTTCGATAGCAGATCTTTGGCAGAATATTTTCTTGATCAACTGGAAATACTTTTTTTTTCTTTTCTTTTGTTTCTTAATTGCAATTGCAATTCCGGATGAGAGAGCGATTCCTTTAAATATTTATATAAAAGTCGTTGAGATACGAAGAATAATTAAGCGGTAAGGAACATCGGCGGCTGAGTTAATTGTGTGCGCGAATGAATCAATTAATTACAGAAAGGTAACGAGAAAGAGTAAAATTGGTTTCACACATTGGTTACAGTTCGGATCTCCTGTGGTAAGTTTCGCGTGCATCACTCCGCCAGATAATTTTAATTGTTTCGACGTCTCGACGAATCCTACTTCTTTCAAGTAATCGTCGTATCAATTGATACATAAAAAATATTCAACGATGGTTACGGCGAATCGGAGATCCCAACCGTGATCGGTGGAATGTTTCCATTTTATTACGATTAGAGCCAGCAACGATTACGGGCAAAGCATCGAAAACAAGCGAGAAGTACGATAAAAAAAAAATATGGACCGAGTAACTGAACCGTTTGGAAATTCAAGGATCCTCTCTATATTCCTTCGTGAAATGCTTGGAAAGGGTCTAGCCGAATAAGATAGTGAAACATGCCCTTAAACGAAATTCAACTTCCGATGAGCCATTCGATAGAGGGTCTAAAGAAACCGTGTTGTGCCAATTTTCAAACCCCTATCTCAATCCAGAGGGTAGATACGGGGTAAAATGGATTTCAGCGTTTATGCAATATTTTTCCTATTAAGCATCTTGGAAAAAATCTGGAAAAATTCTGACATATTCTCGGGATTGTGCCTGACAATAGAGAATTTTTTCAGATTTTTTCGTTGAATGGTTCGGCCGTGAAAAATCAAAAATGGTAAAAATGCATTAAAAAATGCTGATTTCACATAGAAGTTTTCGAGCGACATCATTTATATTTTTACAGTAGACGTCCTTTGACCCAACTATTATACTCAAATTTTTTCTATTTTTCTACCCTCTGGATTGAGATAGGGGTTTGAAAATTGGCACAACACGGTTTCTTTAGACCCTCTATCGAATGGCTCATCGGAAGTTGAATTTCGTTTAAGGGCATGTTTCACTATCTTATTCGGCTAGACCCTTTA
>SHCU01000004.1:1416501-1431628 GCA_004307685.1 Ceratina australensis
AAAAAAATCTGAAAAAATTCTCTATTGTCAGGCACAATCCCGAGAATATGTCAGAATTTTTCCAGATTTTTTCCAAGATGCTTAATAGGAAAAATATTGCATAAACGCTGAAATCCATTTTACCCCGTATCTACCCTCTGGATTGAGATAGGGGTTTGAAAATTGACACAACACGGTTTCTTTAGACCCTCTATCGAATGGCTCATCGGAAGTTGAATTTCGTTTAAGGGCATGTTTCACTATCTTATTCGGCTAGACCCTTTCCGTACGCTCTCACGTTACATCCCTGTGTCGTGTATACGCGTGTAATTGTGCCTTGATGCGCGGTAAAATCGCGTGAATGTGCGTGACTTAAATAAATAGACGCGTCCAGTCGACTCTACTAAACGTTACATGAAATAATCGATAAAACCTTTTTTACCGTTCAAACATCGATCAAATTCTTGTCGTTCACGTTTCAGTGACATATATAATTTGCCCGTTCCGGTCTCTGTCTTCCCGTCTAACCGTCCGAATTCTTAATTTCTCGGGGACTTCAGACGTGCCAGTCTCGTCAAATCATATCGAATAAACTGTCGACAACGGAAGTTACGTGCTTCGTCGATTATTTGCAAAAATATATAGCTCAACGTTAGAGATTTAATAAGAGATAAAAATATATTCTGTTGTGCGTGAATTGTGCGATCGGCGATCAAACGAAACTGTTTTTAAACGAAGCTGAGTTATATATAGAGTATGCGCGTGAAAAAATAAAACTGTTTGTAGCATTGTAAATCCACCGATCTTCCCTCCCAGTAGAAAATCAAACGGGCAAGTCATCGAAGGAAACTATTTAACGGTCGCGCGATCATTGCGAGGTTGCGACTAACTCGAGACTATAGAGACTATAATGATCGAAATATCAAGAAACGATACGATACGTCGATGTTTCGCGTTTAATTTTCTACTAGGAGGAGATACACTGTACTTTCAGTTTCATTCCTCTCTTAATCTTATAATTCGTATGAAAGATGAACAGATTCGAGTGTGCTTCGTGATTGGTCTTTGTGCGATTGGTCGCGAAAATCGATGAAAAAAATTCGTGCCTTCCCTTCGAGATATTTCCCCGCGTTGAAGCGACATCGACGACGCACCGAGATTTTCGTTTCGAGTTTTCTACCGACAAGGGGAAATACGAGGGTCCGCGCGGTACAAGATCGCGAATGAATTTGCAACTAAGATCAAACAACTTCGTATGAAAATGTGTAACGACTTTGACTCATGGAATCGCGACGATTCGAGTAATAAATAAAAAAGAATTTATATAAATAACGATATAAATAGATAAGATTCATCGGAAACGTTCGTAAATATAATAAAAAAATAAAGAAATTCTTACCTCGCTCGAGGAGAAGAAAAGAGGAGAAAAGAAAAAGAAATGGTTGATCCACTTGCAAACTTTCCCGTTAAAACATTCGCGGTCTTCGGTTTTAAATAAAAAACGAGACTCCTAAGAGGAGAAGGTATCCACACAGGTGGTAGTAGCGGGTTGTAGGTGTATCTCTCCTTCACATCGAATACATCGCAACACTGTCACTCACGCTTCCTCTCTGGCACACGGATCTCCTCGTACAGCCACGGTCCTCGTACGGACCGTCAAGTCGTAGGTCGGGTCGACGCTCAAGCCCGTGCAACTCGAGCCACGCGCAAAACTCGCATAGTTTCGCATAGCGTAACTGCCCGCAGCGGGAACCGTGCGTGAAAAGATATATTTTGGAACCCGCGCGATCCCTAAGCTTACTGTGACTCACGAGCCAGCAGCAGTTCTCCCGTTCAAAGAGTATCGATCCATAAATCATGAAAACGGAACGTTACATCGATTTAACTGGTAAACATTGTTTATCCGATTACACGGGTTTCGTTTAACGTGGCAAAGAGAACAGTCCCCGGGCCGATACGTGGCGTCGATCATTCCGATCGTGTAAAATTGCAACGACTTCCTCGAGTTCCGATGAAAAAACGGGAGACGGGACGATACGAGAATAGATTTAAGGTTCGCGAATTTTAGCGAGAGAATTTTGCTCGCACCATTTACGACATTTACTCTCACTCCCGCTACAGCGTTCCTACGGCGATCCGCGGTTTGAAACCCGGTTGCACGGGCCCGGGCGAACCCGCGGCAACTCAAGTCGAGTCGAGTCGAGTCGAGAAATTCAGTCTCTCGTTCTCTCACGCACTCCCACTGGCTCGCGATTAAATTACACACGCACGTACGCATACACACGTCTTACGTCGTGGTTCGTGTTCCGTATTCGTGACTGTATCTTGTGAGCGTGTACTGTAGTTGTATTTGTAATAGTATTATTATTAGTAGTAGTAGTCGGTCGATCCGATCGGCTTCTCTCGCGACGGGAATACTCGTACGTATGTATTTATCCTAATAGAGACCGCAGCCACGGAGATTATTGGCGATAATGACGTCTGTGACTGCGTCGAACACGAATTGAATGTTGTTTGTATCGGTGGCGCATGTCGTGTGGCAGTAGATCTCCTTGGTTGTCGACTTATTCCTCGCCTCGAACTGCGCCTGGATGTACGCGGCCGCTTCCCCGTACTCTTGCGCCCCTGTTTACGGAAACAAACAGATACCCTCGTCATTTACATCGTCATCGTTCGTGAAACAGGTCAGAATAATTGAAAACGGCCCGATGCCGACGGAACTTATTACAGTTATTCCGAGTCACAGCGTCGAAGCGCCAGCGTTTACGAAATCTTTCAATTAATTAATTAAAGTTACACCGACGAGTCGTTCAATTTTCAATTCAATCTAACCGCGTCAATTTGACTCGAGAACTCCCACCGATAATTTGGCTCGGCTCGATTTAAAAATAAAATTTGTGAGCGTAAGAAGAGATGTGGAAGATGGATGACATACGCGATACGCATTTAGATCGGCTTAGCTCAAACAAGAGAAGAGGTTGCGAAGGAATTCCAAGGACGCGTACGTCGTGCCACGAACTTTTTTTATAACAATCGGAACAAACTTTCCGCTTTTATTTTTAACACCACGTGCGCGTTGTTAATCCAGCCACGTTTTTTGTGTCTTCAAAATATCTTCCATCTCGCGAGTCATTTGCCAAATCGCGGATTCGCGGATGTTACCGATCACTCGCACGCGAAACAATCGGTACGACCGCTGCGATGCTGATATCTGAGAATCTCACCGGCGTATTCGGGGAAGCAAATGGTGAGCGGCGATTTTCGAATTTTCTCCTCGAACAGGTCCTTCTTGTTCAAGAAGAGGATGATCGAGGTGTCGGTGAACCATTTGTTATTGCAAATCGAGTCGAACAGTTTCAAGCTCTCTTGCATTCGGTTCTGTAACAGATAATAATAATGGTACGCTCAAAGATACCGAATCGGTAACCGGTAAATCGATATAGATTTCAACTTCACTCGATCTTCACTCAGCCCGGATATACATGCGATAGAAAAATAATCGTAGCATCGTGAGGCGATGCGCGGTCCGCTGAAAATGTCTACTTCCCTCTGAGATACTCTTTGTAGATACTTTTTAGATACCTGTCATAACTCGTCGATTCGCTACAAACGAAACTTGTCCACCACCTTTCTTTTATTTTTTTTTTACGAAAAAGTCATTATTCTGTTTTCTCTCTACTCGAGTTTCAACACCGGTATCTCGGCGGTTCTTTGGTCGGCAAGAAGCAAAGTTCCTCGCGGCTTCTTGAATTACTCTATTGTTATCGTATCTATGTACGTACACCGTGACGTATCGCGTGTCTTCTCGTGTCGCGTGTATCCATTGTCAGTGGCGCATTAAATCTTGCGTTACTTTCACCGTTCCGGCTAGAATAATTACGCTGAGAATATTCGTATGTTGCTCGCGATACGACGAGGTATGACATTGAGGTATGACTGGCTCGCGATCACGCGGTCACAGAGAATCAAAGATACTTCTCCGAATTAGATTTTATTTAAATCGAAGAGGTAAAGGGATCTTGACTCTCACCGTCGTTTCGTCTTCGTGGAGGACCTGATCGTACTCGGACATCGCCACGCAAAATATGATCGCGGTCACGTCCTCGAAGCAGTGGATCCATTTTTTACGTTCGCTTCTTTGGCCGCCAACGTCGAACAATCTGCGACAAATAATTGTCATCGCGCGATAAATAATACGATATTAATTTATCCGTGATAACGAACAGAACCAAACGAGACGATAAATTAACGATTACAACTGAAACGAGCAACGGGCACAAACGTTCAGCGAGACAAGTAGGGACGAGGGAGCGCGAAGGAACGAAATATTTATTGGAGCGACGATAGGAGGAATTGAGCGAAGGAATGTTCCTGGTCATGTTCTCGGCTTCTTGCAATTAAATTATCAAGCCAATGATTCATGCTCAATCGTTCATAAGTCATTGCTCTTCCTCTCGCGTGTCTCTCCCTCCGGTAAATTTTTGCCTGCCACCGGCACATCCGATAACTTTACGTATCTCATTGATTTTTTACGCTTCGCGACGAAGAGAATAAAATAAGATACAGCGATACAGAATTCTCGGCGATGAAACGGCCGACTTTAATTAGATTTTACGCGCGTATACATTTTAAGGCGACGTCGGTTTCCCACATTTCGATGCATCTCGCGGGACAAGGAATAGGAAAAAAAATGAAACGCGTTGCAGTTACATCATCCGGAGATCGCACGGTAGTTTCCCTGCTATCGTAACACCGTAAAGAGATAACGTTTCTTTTTTGCCGGTGAAAGCTGATAAAAGCCTACCCGTGTTCGAGCTCGACGAAAATCGACGAAACACCCGTAAGCAAATGTTCATAGATACGGTGTCCGACTCACTTGAAATTGAGATTCTTGAAGGAGAAGTGGACTTCGACTATGCCCGTTGTTTTGACACGGGTCCTCAGGATATCTTGTTCCGTAGGCTGATAATCCTTCGCTCCTAATCGGTCCAAATCGTCCAGGAAACTGCAATCACATCGCACAGGAACTTTTAACGTTTTTCTTCTCGTAATCTCACGCGCAGAAATTTCGAAAAACTCGGGTAACCGCATCGCTATCGCAGAGTAGAACATACGAGAATACTTTCAACCGAATCCGCATACTTTTAGATTTTAATTCTTAACCTGATTTTTAACGGGTTAGAATTTTCGACGATCTCGAAAATATTTTCTTTCCCCGATTCCAGCGGATGGAATTTAATGAAAAATTCACAGACACGTTTCTGCGCGAGAAGTATAAGCGAGATCTTTTCAAATCGATCCATCGATCATTCGGTACACGTAGCGTATCGTCAGATCCTCGGATTTGTCTCTCTTCAAATCTGACGCGGCAAAAATTCTCAAGTTCTGCCTCTTGTGTTCTCGAATCTACAGCGTACACATTTTTATTTTTCCGGACAATTCCCACTCCGCGAATTACCAGTGTATCGCACGCTTGACATTTTCTGCTATCACTTGTCACCTGGTAACCTAGGTGGTAAGTAAGAACGTTCGAAATAAAGAGAGAACGAATTTCCGGTGTCCTTGCAGCAAATCTTTTCTCCTAACCCATTTCCTCGTTGCTCGTCTCTCATACTGATAATTAATTTAAAAAATTACTGATATCCAATTATTACGAATTTTCGACCGACAAGTAATGTCTCCTCTCTGTACCCATTTTCTTCCGACTTAACTGCTTACCTCTATTCGCCGGTGTACCGCTGGTACGCGTACACCGTCGAAAGTGCCGACATAATTCGAACTTCTTTCGTACACATAAATCCCAGAAAACTTGATACATTTGCTCGAATTTATAAAATTAAACGTAACAATTGCCCGAGCTTACGTCTACTCGAACAAGCTGAGATGCATTCAAATCCCGCGTTCAACGAATGCATCCCGCGGGTCTGACTCGCAAAATGAAATCTAATAGATCTCTACCGAGATAAATGAATACGCGATACGTGAATGTATAAATTGAAATGTAAAAAATGTGAAAATCGTGGGCTCCTCGCGGAGTGGGCTCATCGCGAAGGTTTAGCAACGTGCTCAGCTCCTCTGGCATCGGGCAGCGGTAACGGAATGAAAAGAGTTAAGAAGAAGAATCGTCCGTGGGGGTCGGTGGGGGTGAAACCGAGTGAACGTAGTAGCGAACGGCGTATATGGGGTGAGGGTGGGATGTCGGCGGCCATTTTGGGCCACGTGACACGGGCGTGGCGTGACGTCATCGGCGATCAATACCCCGGTGAACCTAAATAAGAGAGAAGGAAAAAAACGAAGAAAATCCATGCGATTTCACCCTAATTTCTATGTATTATGCGTTCCCACCCTTTCCTTATTCTTCCCGTTGCCCAGACGCCATTATTAATTGTACAGGCTCGCACGGAGGCCTTAATTAAGTCCAATCGATGCTCAGTTTATGTACGCCGGAAAGTTTGCACCGAGCGGGCTTCAAACGTTTGGAAAAAATACAAAATAAAATAGGAATCAACCGTTTCGTTCGACAGATCTGTCTGATTGACAAGCGGGAAATCTTAAGGGAGACCAAATCTTCGGACACCAGGGGACGAGAGGCTATCATTTTTAGCCGATTTAGAGGTATCGATTTGTTTACTAATTAAAATTAGGCTATTTGCCTTTCAGGGAAACGTTGTTGTAACCAACACCGAACGAAAATAGGTACGGTGGCGTCGATAAGCGAGTTAACGCGTGTCAGTAACCTTGCCGTACAATACAAATTGAATAAATGGACAGGATACAATATATCTAAATGAGTCCATTCTCTTTTGCATACAACGTATTTAGCACCGTGATAAAATGAACAGATGAGCGTACGAAGATAACGTGAGGCTTGACGAGTAAACGAGAAGAGAATAAAATACGGAATATGCCCGTAATATTAGCGTCGGGAAGAGCAAGTCGTCTCACTGTGTCCATTCTTCGATCACATTTCTCGCGGAGAAACAAACAAATTATTTTACAACGTTTCAACGTATTTTACCGCCGTCAATTTCTCGTCTATGATAATCAGGTTTCCGACAAATGGCATCGATAACACCGAATCACGATCAATGCTATCGATCTATACCGCCCGGCATCGTCGATACGCTCAACGGACAGATCACGGATAAATATTTTTGTGCAACGCGTTAATTTACTCACCGACGCTACGCGACAGTTCGTATGCAACGAACAAGGCGACCGAATCGCCTCGTGAACTACCTGTTTCCTACGACGATATCACGAGAATGCGATCGAACGAGTAAATCTTTCGAGGAACTCTGACAAAATCGATGAGCAGCTTGTTGCTCCGAGGGCAGTTCGAAGGTTTGAAAAACGTTTGTAAACGTCGAACGCGGAGAGAGGAGTGTAACGCAATAAATCGGAACCCTCTCTCTATTGGCCGCTTGTTGCTACGCACGCTATAATCAGGGCACACAACAGGTTGCCAACAGAGGCTCGTAATTGTCATTAAACAATTTACCGCACGAACACGATGTACCTGCGATGCGGCGGCTCGCTACGTTCGATTCCGAAAAAGTAATTGATAATCAATGCGGGAAAAAGAGAGACGTGCCGAGAGTTCGGAACTTTTCGAGCTCGAATCGACCGGCAACCGATGCAATTTTGCATCGCGTCTGATGAGCAACTTCTCGAACCAGTAAATAAAAGATGCGGATGCGTACGTCGTCAAGTTTCCGAGTTAAACGAGAACCGAGTGCTACGATATGCGAGCATGGAAACGCTCGGGGACAAAACGATAGTCGTTGATCCCCGGCCAAATACTAATTAATTTATTAAGAACGCGTAGGAGCTTGTACTACCGCCCAGATGGGTGGATACGAAACGAAGGCAGGTAGCAAAAGGTTGAGTTCCTATTAGAAGATTTGGATCTACTCCAAACGAAGGTGGTTACAGAGAACCAAGCACCGAGCCAAGCTTCCCTCTTCGCGTTAACTTTATTTGTAAATATTCCGCGTCGATGCACGATTCTACGATCCACGCGTCGAACTCTTGTTCATTGACACCGATATCGAATACGCTTACGATTACCCGACGATTAACGCGATTAATAATAAATAATTAATCTACGAAATTAATCTACGATTTCTGCGATCAATCCCCACGTGGATATCCCCATCCATCGAGTATAGAAATTTTTGCGAACGGAACGTTTTACCCCGAAGACACATTTTCCGCTGGACGAGAAAAAACGTATTGGGGTCTTTGAGACGCTACGAGAGCCGGCGGATCGATCTCCCTGAAAGTTTGATAAGACACTCATCCGGTGTTTGGATTGCCTTCGGGCTGGACACTTTTTCGAAACGTTTCGACTACCGAATCTCATAGAAAACCGCAGTCACGCGCGCGACGCGTTTAATTTTTTTATGCGTAATAAATCTTTCGAACGATGCTCATAGCGTCGCTAACGTTACGCCGCTTCTCCTTCGCAGAATTTTCTATCTGATCGATCTGACCGCAACGCGGCAAAATATTTCTCCGAAATAAGCGGCGATACGTTTAAGAGGAATATTTTGTAAACTGAACTCACTATTTCGCCGAGTCGTTCAGCTGATACTCGTTGCTCCTGCCGAAGCACTCCTGGACACCGCCGTCGTGCCAAAGTCTGTTCATCGCCGCCAAAAGCTCCTCGCTGAACGGTTCCGTGTCCTCCATTCTCTGGATCACGTCGAACACCATTTTTGAGTCCGGCTGCAACCGAGAAAGAACGTCGACCGTTAGCCTAGTCGAGGCTAATTACCTCCAGAAGCGCAGAAGCTGTTCGGCGATCGTTTCCATCGAACGATAATAACGTCGTCGGAACGAACAAATATCTTTTGTCTCGTATTTCAATTTGCAAATTCTATGAACGTACACAATTTTACGCCGTAGCGAGAGCCGCTCCGCGGTAAACAATTCGCGGTAAAACATCTCTCGACGTTTATTTTCGTTCGCGGATGTTCGCGACGATCTTTCAACGGGAATTAATTACACCGACTGTTCGACGCGACGACGAGGTGGTCGGCTACGAATTTGAGCCGCGATCTCGATGTTTACAGCTTACCGATTCGAGTGAGCCATCGTTTTTGCGACGGGACACTTGGCGCGCGCGTAATAAAAAAAAAAGGGAGCTGGCTGGAGGGAGAGGAGGTCGGATTGAGAAGCACTGGGTTCAAGGAGGCCGGATCAATCGGCCCTCGAGGTCCCCAGCCCTCGTTGTTTTCGAGCCGGGGGCCTCGTTATTGGCTTCTAAGGTAAACGTCGTCGCAGCCGCCGATGCTGCGCTGCACGATCGGTAAATATTCCGAAGAAGAGGGTGCTGCTCCTCGAGAGGGTACCTCCGACCGCGAGCCTCGAGATGCGCATCGATCGCTTAACTTTAAGTGCCCCCTTGCCTCTTCCTCACCTCCCCGGTACTCGGCTGATATTGGCCACCGATAATTTTTCAAACTCCCTCAGCTCGAGCCATGTCGCGACGACGCTACTTACTCTCTAATTTATCTGTTAGCCTCCACCGCTTTTCGGTACACTATATTTCCGAGTCGTTCGTTTCAGAGTGAAGCAACCGAATTCGAGAACAAGATTCTCCGTCTCACCGTAACCAAGCGATGTGTCTCTCTTCGACAACGGTAGGTCTGATCGATCGAGAACAGATAATTTAATTCTAATACGTTGATCCGGGACAAAATTCTTTCGTATTCGACGTTGGAGCGCGACGAAATGACACCGGAAGTCTCGGTCGAGCTTACCTCCCGTTCGTTGGTCGAAAAGCTGATGCCCAAATTTGGCATCGCTCTTAGAATAGCGACTAGAGATTGTATCGTGTTGCTGTAAACAACCGGCCTGTACTGCTTGAAGTCCTCGGGCGTGAATCCACTCTCGTGGATAATTCTGCAACAAACAATCACTTTACGGTTACTGCCGTTTTCCACCCGACCCAACGAAAATCGCGGGGCCGTTTTGTTCTCGGCAAAGTTTTTACGATAATTGCCGAGTCGATCGCGCGATTCGTGCTAGGAGAAATGTTCGACCATATTGAACACGCGGGCCCTTGTTCCTTGGACACCATGAATGGGTCCATTCATGGGAAAACAAGATCTCAAACAAGTTTCACCAGAAACTGACTGACCAGCCGTTCTTTCAACGCGTCGGCGAGGCTATCGATTTTTCGACGGTTCACAGCCGATTTTCTCGTAACCGTAATCGCGTTCGACCGACTTATATTTATTCAACGATACTCCGTCGGCATTTCTTTCGCATCGAATCGAACGATCTCAAATGTAAATTGTTTCGAGAATCTATGTCATATTTTGAAGGGGATCAAATAATTTTCGCATGGATTTACATTCGGTTTGACCGAAAGTAATTTTTAACGAAATAACACTTTAACGATTCGAGCGTCGACAGGTTTTCATCTTTTTTCGCAATTAAGTATTCCGGTAAGTCGTTACAGCGAAACAACAAGCTACAGCGGTTACTTACTTCATTTGTTTAACGATGGTACTTTTGCCGGACTCGCCAGCACCTGAAACAGAAAAGCAAAGGAACGTTTGTATCACATGTTCCAACGGAGCATCGCGACTTTTCGTCAATTTCGCTGTTAACGAAGTCGTGGAGGAATTGATCCAAAAAATGTTCCATACTTCCTCGCGAGTAATACCGGATCGCTCGGAGCAACGAACACGATCGGCCTTTCTGGTGACAACAACGAATTACGAGCAGCCGGTTATCGTAAAAAGTGTTCTCCTCGCACGGGAATCATCGTAATTTTCGCGGGACCGAAGAACGAAGAGAAGACGGGAAAAAGCTGGTCCAGAGGACGGAAGCGTCGAAACCGGAAGTGACGTGACACACTGTGCCACAGCCACGGCGGAACTTGTTTTCCTGCTCACGGGTTGCTCTCCCCCTCTTTTAAAAAGCTCTTTCATCCAGAGCCCACCGCCGTTCTCCCATTACGACGCTACGCTCCACATTCTACTCTTACCGCGCTCTCTATCTCGCAATTCAATTCTCACCGAATTTCGAATGAATAACAATAGACGTTCAGTAATTTTCCTTGAAATATATTTCATTTTGATAATAATCCTTGCCTATTTTTAATATACGTAAAATATCTCCGATTCTGACTCACTGAAAATCTGTTCGATGCCCCGGTTAACTTGTAGAACGGTCTTCTTCTATTCGAAGAGAAATCAAACTCGTCATCTCCTTCGGATCGGTAATTAACGTCTTCCAATAATTAAAGTGTTCGTAACGAACGAGATGATCGAGAGAAGGTCTACTCGAATCGGTGTGCGTACACGCGCGTATCGAAATCGTAGAAAACGATTCTTCGAGATTTTAATTATAGGAATCTAATCAACGTATAAACGATCCGCAAACATTTGTTTTCCCATCGATCAGGGATTTTATAAACGTTGAGTGTCGATTTTCCAGTTAACACTGCCGGCGTTCTCGTTACTATATTGCTTTTCACGGTTATCGCTCTATTTGTTGTTACCTACTCGCGTTATCGAGTGGCGAACAGAGAGTTTTACGATTACCCGGGCATTTACAGGATGATTGACACGCGCCGTAATCCGAACGCCAATAAATTATTCTATGCCTATCTGTTCGTTCGAATCGTCGGAAACAATGATCGCACTGTACTTTTAATAAAATCTAAATAAAACCTCACCGATAGCGACTGAAACAACCGAGAAATCCTGCCTGGACCTCAAACTCGTTCGACGAGCAAATCAGATGCTGCCAACGGCCAACCCTACGCGTGATCGATGTCGTTTTTAAAGATGAAAAGTAGCAAAATTATAATCGCGTGCCGATAAAATCTGATCGACAACGACGTATCCGCTTGCTAACACCTCAGGTGTCTGATCAGGTGACTTTCCTCTCGGAAACAAATCATATTCGAGGGCGGGCAACGTGAAACGATCTAAAAATAAGCTCTTGATTAGAATCACGTGTACGCGAAAACGGACACGGTCCAGCGAGATCGATCGAGTCTCGCCCTCTCCCCAAAATTATATACAATATGATATTACGTTTAACTGAGTTTTCGTCTCGCGAATCGCGCCATCGTACAAACGAAAAATAGCGTAGCGATCGGTTTTATGATTAAAAGGAAGTTGGATGGCACCGAAATAAGCCATTGTTGAATTAAGTGGCCGGAGCTTTTAGCGCGGTAAAATTAGATTTTGTACAATAGCAAATCCACCGTCACTATTTTTAGGTTTATTGTATTCCAGTATTTCCTCCGGATCATTTCTCAACGCGTCCGCACGAGTCGAACGGAATAGCTAATCTAATTTACCATTATCCCGTCAAATTCTCATATCACGTTTCAGGCTCCCTTTAGACGCTTCAGAATTTTACGCGCGGTTCCGAGCGATTCCGAGCGATAAACAAATTTTTCAACAAATATTTTCTCCCGTTACACGATACGCTGTGAACCATCTAGGATCTGACAAAAGATTTTATTCTTCTGTTCAAAAAGGGTGTACGAATACTTTCGTGACTCGTTACGCATCTAGAAAATTCTAATCGCAATTATTACATTCCGTGACGAATAAATAAATGTCTAATTAGATTTGACGATTAGACCGATCAAAGAGTTACGATTCGCAACGGTTGATACGCGGGCAATCGAGAGACAACGATACCAATTTTTACGCGATGAGCGTAGTCCACGGTGAAACGCGCGTTTTCGAAAAACCGTCTGCCAGGGACAAAGAATTCTCTGGTTTGTCTGCTCTCGGCATTCAAACCCCGAGATCATTCGAAGCAAATCTGGGTCCTGTTTATTGGTGTTACCAATGACGTCATCCCCTTTCGCTTGCGTCTTCCACGCCGGTCATGTATTTTCATCCCATTTATGCCGCGGGAAACGCGCCGCTAGCGCTATTGCCTCGGCAATGTCAGTTTTTAATCGCGTTACTCCGCCGAAATAACTTACAGTCAATTACACCGGCGAGCGTAGTCTTACGCGAATCCTAAATTACTTCACCGATCCGTTAAACACGAAAGATCATACAATTTAAATAGATACATCGTTACGTATCCCCCTACCGCATCTTCGGAAATAAGTCGAGAATCCGTCAAAAATTGAATCAGATCAGGAATTACACGTATAACCAGGCGTTGTCACGCGGAGGGATTTAATGGGAGCTGCTGCGGGATCATTCGAGCGGATCAACCTTATTTTCCCCCACCGTTCCTCTGGGTTCAGCAATTTTTTCGATCCGCCACTATCGCCCGCGGTCATTTAATACAATTGAAACATGAAATACAATTTTAATATCGTCGGAAGATTCTAATCTCTCGCGAGGAATTTTTTCAACGCTGCGTGCAACGTTTTCGATGAAACGCGTATGTAACTATTTCCGAGTGGTAGTTCTCGTAAAATCAGACGGGTAAACGAAATGAACAGGAATAGAATGTATTCTTAATCGTGCCACGAGAATTATGATTAAATATAATACGCGTGAGCGCACGTTCCGAACGAGAAATAAGATAGCGATAAACGGACGGTTTAAACCGAGAGAGGAACAAATTCTGCGGTACCACTCTGTTGTTTACGTTTTACGTTATATCGTGGAATCGTATAAACGAATTTGTCTCGTTTATCGATACGAATTCGAGAAATTCCGTTCCGATGAATTACACGCGCGTAAAAATAAATGAATGGAACCAGTGACTCGATTGAAGTTGAACGATCGCGCGGTCTAATTGCCATACGGTTCATTAATTTCGGGATGACGATTCATTAGGAACAAGAAAAAAGTGGCCAGGAGTGGTGCTACGGCCGCGCATAAAATGAATTTACGAGAACGCCGGTTGCTAATTAACGAGGAAGCCTGCGCTTGAACGTACTTACTACATACGCGATATCTACCTTCGCGTTTGTTCGGATCATTGTTTCAGGATTCAAATTCGCTTAACGATCGCTCGATTGTTTCGAGCACGGATGAAAAGGACCGATCAATGGATCGATTTGATCGAACGAGTGTTCTCGGATTTAATGCGCTTCACGCGCTTCATCGTCGAGGTAAATTGAAACGAAACGTTCTCTTATCTCTTGGCTCGATCGTTATCCGATCGTTAATTACGCGCGATCTCGCTCCGCAGACTCGACGATTTCGATCCGGGCTCAAAATAATAATCCGGAGATGCAACCTCGACTTACTTCTCGAACTTGCTCGTTCCGAAAATCATAGGTCAGCGAAACGATATAAGATACACGCTTCGAAACGGCTGCCCGAGAGAACTACGTGTTAACATTCTCCATCGTTACGAACGAATCTAATTCCGATAGAAAGCTGTTACGTATTTTAATCCGTATAAATGGACACGTACGTGTCGCGCGTGTAAATGGGCAAGCTGTTATATAATTAAACTCTTGACTTCAATGGTTTTACGTTCGTTCTTTTATCGCGTTCAATTCACCCTATTGAGACTCCTATTCGCATCCTGTTACACTCGCGCGGGAAATACTATCTTTTCCCTACCTTCTCCTGTGACAACAGAATCTTTGCGAAATCATTCAAATATCTTCCGCCGAGTACATCATAATTTAATCTTTTGCTTCGGAGATCCGTCGCTTCCCGTGACACCGATACGATCCATCCGACATCATCTCATAAACGATGCGCGTCGAGAACACGGAAGAAGAGCGATATAAGGACGCGTCGCCAAAAGCATGTAAACAACAATTTCCACGAGAGTCCGAGGAGAAAGCGTTAATAAGCTCTTTAAACGAATCGTCTTCCCGCGAGCGAGGAGGAAGCGTTTACATTATTCAGACGATGACCCTAGATAGAAGTAGCCGAAGAGCGCTTACCGAGCAGCAAGAGCTTAATGTCCTTGGCGGCCTGTATCCCGTCCTCCTTCAAGTTCTTCTCGATCTGCTTGCTGCGGGCCAGTGCGGCCCGCTCCTCCGCGGACATGGCGCAGCCCATCTTGCCACAGGTCGCCCTCACAAACGCCACCACCGAGCCTTTTACCGACTGTCCCCGACCCCTTCGGAAACCTTAAACCCCGTCTACCCGATCCGTGTTCACCTCTCACCGCCACAACAACGACCCACTATCGGGCGACTGTGGCCGCGATACCTGCTCCCTTCTCTCTCTCTCTC
>SHCU01000004.1:1431973-1448275 GCA_004307685.1 Ceratina australensis
TTTACGTTCGTTCTTTTATCGCGTTCAATTCACCCTATTGAGACTCCTATTCGCATCCTGTTACACTCGCGCGGGAAATACTATCTTTTCCCTACCTTCTCCTGTGACAACAGAATCTTTGCGAAATCATTCAAATATCTTCCGCCGAGTACATCATAATTTAATCTTTTGCTTCGGAGATCCGTCGCTTCCCGTGACACCGATACGATCCATCCGACATCATCTCATAAACGATGCGCGTCGAGAACACGGAAGAAGAGCGATATAAGGACGCGTCGCCAAAAGCATGTAAACAACAATTTCCACGAGAGTCCGAGGAGAAAGCGTTAATAAGCTCTTTAAACGAATCGTCTTCCCGCGAGCGAGGAGGAAGCGTTTACATTATTCAGACGATGACCCTAGATAGAAGTAGCCGAAGAGCGCTTACCGAGCAGCAAGAGCTTAATGTCCTTGGCGGCCTGTATCCCGTCCTCCTTCAAGTTCTTCTCGATCTGCTTGCTGCGGGCCAGTGCGGCCCGCTCCTCCGCGGACATGGCGCAGCCCATCTTGCCACAGGTCGCCCTCACAAACGCCACCACCGAGCCTTTTACCGACTGTCCCCGACCCCTTCGGAAACCTTAAACCCCGTCTACCCGATCCGTGTTCACCTCTCACCGCCACAACAACGACCCACTATCGGGCGACTGTGGCCGCGATACCTGCTCCCTTCTCTCTCTCTCTCTCTCTCTCTCGCTCTCTGATCGACGCGACGCTCACGTCGTCGCCGTGGCTCTATCCACCGCCACCCTCCGCCACCTTCGGACTCTGTCCCTCGACGCTCGACGTCGACGCCGTTGCCGTCGCTCTTCTTTTCTCTCTCTCCCTCTCTCTCTCTCTCTCTTCCTTTTTCCTGGAATTCACTAGCTTCTGACGATGCCGCACCCCGACGTTCGCCGCCACCACCAGACGCAGCCACCCGCCACCCTGGGACGAGGAGCTCGGACTCAGTTGATCTGTAACCAGAATTTCGAATTAACGGTCTGCGAAGCGGCTCGCGACAAACGCGGCATCTTCGCGTCGCTCTCTCGCCCGATCCCAGCGACTGGCGAAACGACGTTACATCTTTATCTCGCTCCTTCGCGCTACGTTTGGTTCACGGATCGGACGTGCAACGGGGAAGCTACGACGCGTTTATATTTATAAGTAACTGGCTGGTCAATGGGGCAGTAATTGGTGAAGGGTAAACAAGAGCGTGATCCGACAGGTTCAATTTGCGGTTTTATTGTTAAATTATTAACGAGACGGGATAATGGGAGCTAATGCACCCTGGAAGATCGATCGGATACATCGTTTCAAAGCCTCCCGTGTGCTCGCGGCGCGGGTAAGTAACTACGGTGCGGGTCATAGGTTTCGGGTCACTACCTTACAATTTTCCCTTCTGACTCCTTTATATGCCTTCAGAATCTCATTACGGATTTATTTCCAGACTCCCTATACGGATTATCGTTTATCTATTGCGAGTACATTCTATTTCAAATTCGAATCGTTATTCTCGCGTCTTTTCGTGTACTCCCATTCGATGCAGGTTCTTGTACGCGTATAAAAAAAAATTGCGGTTCCGCGATCGTCTCGCCTCGAGCGACAGCGGACGAATTCAAACGCGATTCTCGATACCGTTTTAAATCATAGTACGCGAACCGAATACATTAAAGAGTATTCCCGTCAGGAAAAGATTCGCGTTTATAATTGATCACTTTTAAAGTGTACAACCGCGTAGCTTCGAAACCGTTCGCGTTAAATTATTCGATTGTAATTTTATATTCGATACGATCCGATGCGAAAGTGATTCGCGTATACGCGTAGTACGCCGAATAATCCTGTAGCTGCGATAAAGACAATCGACGCGTGTTAAAACTTAAAAAAGGACGAATCTGTGCCAATTGAAAAATTGACGTTGGAGCGCGGCATCGTCGAGTTTCACGGTGCAACAAACAAATTACTCATAAACCCGCGCGAAGCCGAGGAAAAAAGTTATCGAGCGTGTAAACGAACTCCGTGTATCGATAAAGCGTCGCCCTATTCGCAATTAACGTTGTTACCTCGAACGTTCGACAATTTTTCATATCGGTTCTCAACCAAGCTTTTTTGGTGAAATCTTCATCGGCAGGGAACACGTCCAGTGACAAATCGTTCGATTTCGATCGCTAGCTTCTGGCGCAAGACGAGGGAAGCGGTTTATTCTTACGGGCGAACAAGCGTACGAAGAGATAAGGACCGAAGGTAATTCGAATCGATGAGTTCAACGTCGAAACTGATGGTAATTTGAAAATTATTTCGTTGCCGCATGATTTTTCTGCTAATAATAATTGCTGCGTTAAGCATTGCCCAATTATCGCGTTATCGTTCCCCTCGCTAACTTTTCGCGTGATTTGAACGTTATTTAAAACTTTCGTAGATACACGGTATACATATCTTGTTAGCTACGCGTTAGCTCTAAACCTAAAAAGATTATATTCATGTTTTGCAACGATAATTAATATTCGACGATAAGGCTCGTGCCGAACGAAAAGAAAGGCAAAACACGCCGATACGGGAAGCTGTCGGTTTGAAGCCGCTATCGCGAACACGATATAAGTAATTCGGCAAGTTTCCGTCTACGTATTACACGTTTGTATTAAACCGAAAATATATTTTTCCGGTTATCTCGGATGCAAATCGATCGAACAATAGCCAAAATCTTATGTAGGAACCAAATTTACGATGCGTCGTAATTTGTAATTAGGATTTTAAACCGTACGAGATTCCGCGCGATACAGTATCCGTGACCACTTATTGTTATCGCTATGCCACACCTGGGCGGAGCTTCCTGGTCGTTCTCAGCCCGAAGCTTTACTCGAAATATGAATCGAAATAGGAATCGAAATATGAATGCCAAGCGTGAACAGAGGCAAAACGGGGAAATAAAAACTGGAAATCTGGAAGAATATTTTACGCGCTTGATTGTCTGCCGATGAAACGAATGAAACTGCGCGAAGGACAGAGAATTACAAACAGAATTAAGTACGGTTGGTCGAAGTTGCGACGCGATCTCAAAAGCAAAAGAATCGCGTGGGACGAGTTAACGCGTAGATAGTTCCGTGAAAACGCGATCCTCGCGCGCGAGGTTTCACAGTTTGCCCTCGAGCCGAAGGCCTCGTTCCCTTTTCTCCCGAAACTTCCGAAAGGATTAGTTTTATACCCGTCACACGAGCTTTTCTTCCGACTACCGGAAAGAAAATATCGCCGCCGGCTACCAGCCCGCAAGTTCTTCTTTGTAATAACTCTTCCGTGGCTCTAACAGGCTTTTTTTTCGATACGATAAACGCCGATATGGGGTTAACGACGATGGCGATAATTTTCAATGACACGTACGTGATACGCGAACGGTGGATGGTTCGACGGTAACGATCGCAATGAGAATCGTTACTGATCCCCGATCGAGAAAACCGACGAAATGTCGCGTCGGAAGTTAGGCTCATTAACGAGAATAAAATACGAAATATGACTATGATGTTAACGTCGGAAAGTAAGTTAACGCGTCTCGCTGTCAGTAATATTTTGCGACAAATTGTATTTTGATATCTTGCGCGGTAACCTGTAGCCGCTGCAATGGCTCGGTCTGGTGCACCGTGGATTAAATTTTTAATCGCATCCGGGCTGATATCGGTCCATTCGTTGCACAGGGCAGAAAGTGAATCGGTGAGCGAGAGAAGCTACTACCTCACCGTTTGACCCTGTAACCAGGTTTTCGACGCCGTGCAAACTGAAACAGCCCTCTCTTCTCGAAACGGGCTTTCTGAATAGCGGACTTCGTAAAACGAAGAATGATCGAAAGCGAACGGTAACGAATCACGGCTCATAGCATCGATCTGCACCGCCGTTATCGATACGCCCAACTGACAGATCATAGAAAAGCTGTATCATACGGAAGTGGATATCTGTGCGACGCTTTAAATTACTTACCGACGCGACTGTAAGCGAGTTAAGTCAGTTATCGTTTTCGGAGACATTCTTTCCGGACGAGTTCGATCGTTTACCCTGAGAGGAATCACTCGGAGAAGGAAGAGGAACCGAATGAAGCCCGGGTCGAGCGAGAGGTCTTCTCGCGACTACAGCGATTTAAAATAAGATGTCGAAACAGACGGGAAATATCTCGTCGAATTCGTGATTACCCGGATTCGGTATCGATTGGAAACGTTTTAAAACCGGGGTCGACGAACAGTTTCTGGCGGGTATGGTCCACGCGCGATAGGAAAAGGAAACGGTGGGTGTCGAAAATATATTTGAAGGTTTCCGTGGTTTCAAAAATAAAACCGTCTTTGACAACCGCCGAACCGATTGAGAAACGCCTGTCAATGAGACGCGTCGCGAGAAACTCGGCTCCCGTACGGACACAGGGGAGACAAACGTATCCCGAAACCGTGATTGAACGCGCGAGACGAAGAGACGCAACAGGAAAGTCGGAATCACGGAAATAAATGCGAGCGGCGAGCGCGATCGCTTTACGCGGTCGAAGCGCGTGATCGAGTCAGGGGTTGCCCCGATGTTCCCGAATTTGCCCGAGACGAACGATGCGTCGAACCGGTGATCGGGGGTGTACTCCGGTGGGAAGAATCCGCTGTGGCAGGAAGGATACGCGGGTGGGAAAGCGGTTACGTGGGACACGAGCGAAAGGGGCGTAAAATACTCACCGACGAAGCCACCCCGCGTCGTCCGCTAGGTGCCAGGGTAGCCCTCGGTGTCTCCGGGCGCGCACATAGACGACCGCCTGTCCCCCGTGGATGCCTCCGAAACCCCTTTTCTACGCACCTCTCGTACGCGTCGCACTTGTCTCACTCCGGCGTTACGCGCGTTATATCTCGGATGCCCGTATCACTCGAATCGATACGCGACACAAGGCGAAAACGGCTTAACCGAGATAATCGGTATCGGTACGTACCGGAACTCGATGCGACTGAACCGCGGCGCGTTTCCCGGTGCTACGAGGGCCCGATCACTGCTCGATTATATTAATCCCCGCGTAGTACTACGAGCCAGGGAGAACTGGAATCACTTCGCGAATGGGAGGGGAGAGGGGTTAACACCGGGCGAGGACGATTATCCCGAACACTGATCCACGTTTTACTCTCTCTCTCTCTCTCTCTCTCTCTCTCTCTCTCTCTCTCTCTCTCTCCCCCTTTCTCTTTCTCCCTCTGTCTCTCTTCGAACCCTCGTACGCGTATCGAAGACGTTCACACGGTGGTTGGTCCTCTCTCTCTCTCTCTATCTCTCGGTTAAAACGAACACCGCGGCAGACCGTCCGTCGAGCGACCGTTTTCTTTGCTTCTCGTTATTTTCGTCTGGAGACCGAGAGAAAGAGACTCCGAGGCAAACTCCAAACCGTTCGAGGAGCTCTGGACAGGACGCGTCTCTGGTGGGCTCCGGTAGACGACTGAGGCGCCCTCTCGCCCCGCCCCGCCCAGGAGCCGCAGCGGCGCTCACGGCCGCTCGCCGCGAGGCTCGACGGGACGTCGATCGATCCACCGGCACCCGACTGACCCCCCTCCCCCTGAGCCATCGGGGCTCTCGCGGGATCGACGCGAGGCGCACGCGCGGGACTAAGGTCCTTTCGATCAGTATCGAGACCGTCGTCGATTCACCCTCCCGCGGATTTAAAATTTTTCACGAGACCGCCTATCGCAGGGCTCCGCGATGCTCGAGATCCGCGGAAGACGAGGAAACGAACGTCCTCGTAGCCGAGGTCGCTTCGATTTCCCTTCGTCCGACCCTTCGCTGATCGAATCCTTCGATCTCTTATTTTAATACGAGCGACGCTCGTTCAGATGTGTAACGCGCAGCGTACGAAAATTTCCAAATGGATCCATCGATCCCTTAAGAATCCTAAAGAATATGAAATTAGCGAATCGAAAAGCCCCGCGAACGTTACGTCTACTTCTATTTTATTTAGGCTCAAACGATTTCTGTGACTTACTCTGGCATTTCAATCCGAACAAACGCACGCGCGATCAGCGGAGATGGGAATCGACCCTGGCGGGAAACTGATTCGAAATCTCAAATTCAAGGCGCGGTCACTGGGAATATGATATTTTTGAACGAGTAGACATATGCATACGTGAAACTTGTATCCTTTCCGAAAGATCTTAAAGTTGGGATCTCACGTTTGCGGTTACCCGTAACTCGACGAACTTTATCGAATCGAAGTATTTTTATCCGAATCTGTTTAACTTTTCAGCGGACATCTGCGAACCAAATTTAAAGACAGATCGTTAAGCTCGGGTGTCAGAATATTCTATCACCTATAATTGAAATTACACTGTCGCATGTTCGGTTACCATCGAATCATTGGATTTCTCCTTAAGTACGTCAGCATTGCGTTAATTAAATATATCAGACTGTTTACCGTTCAACGTCGGGCCAGATACCCGTAATATCAATGATTACAGCGCGGAGACGAGGTAACAATAAAATTGATACTAACCGGTAAATAAAACATTAATAATATCAATGATAAATAACAAGAAAAAATAAAATAGTACGCTTCGCGTGTAAAAACAGAATTATTTGATGCGGTATTAGAAACATCCAAAGGAGAGTATTAAATATAAAGCGTCACTTTATATATTTCTGTCTTCTTACCGGATAAACAATATAAACAATATACTTATTCTCAAACGTACAATAAAAAAAAACATTAAAACGTTGATATAAACAAATTTCATCACTCGTATTACGTTAAAACTAAAAATAAATCGTCCGATTAGCCTACGCTTAATAAAAAGAGAAGAAAACGAAAAGTTCTTTAACAACGAGATGGCGATAACTGTTAACAGAAATTCTAGGTAGTACGACTCCTCGAGAAAATCTATGTACAGATCGAACAGAAAGAGAAGTAACTCGAAAAAGTTCTATCGCAAATTATCTCTCCGTCAGGTCGTTTCGTACGTTCAACGATCTCCGATAAACTGTTCTTGTCTCTTTATCAAAATTCTATTATATAGCTTCGATTAAAATAAAATGCATTGAGAAGAATTATACGATATTTTAATACGAGTTCCTCGCGGAACGGTCTTAAATTAATCACTTGAAGCACGGCATAAAAAGTGTTACGCACCGATTCTCTCTCATTTATAAGAGAAGCTCCGAGAAGGTATCATCGAGACAAACTGGTGAAAGTCGAACGAAGAATATTGGTAGACTGAACGGGAAGAGACCGAACGAGAAGACACAAAGAAAACTACGAGGGGTTTTCATCGCGAGCGAATGACCATGAAACAAAATTCAACGAACAGTGTCTCCAAATCATACTGTATTATTCGCAAGATACTCGAGGCTCTCTATACCTATAGTACAGAAAAAACGTTTATAACACTAAAAATCGTCAAATTGCATTTGCTCTCGTTAGATCAAATTCAACGAACTCTCGCTCATCTTCCACATTTACACCGATTTAATCGTTCGCTCGCTTACTCGCACAGACACACACTTTTTCTCTCTCACTTTCTAAATCACTTTTTCTCAGATTTATTCGCGAGCGTACAATTCTATGCGTATGTATAAACAACGTTGGTAACGTTCAAAAGTACGGCAGGCTGACATAATTATATGCAATTAAATCGCAAGCGTGAACAACGGAACAAACTTTCGTCGAACGAGTTTTACCTCAGGTATGACCCCTGTGAACTCCTGTTGCATCGTTAAAATAAAGCATTAAATAAATTTAATATAAAATCCCACGATCTACGCCGACAGCAAGATCGACTCGATGAAATTCGTGTTTAAGACTGTTTAAGTACACGAAAAAATAAAAAATTCTTCCGCATAAAATTTTTGACAAACTTCTGAACGTTCTCGCACACGATGTTTCTCACATATGTACATAGACGCATAAAATAATGAATTAACTCGAAATCTCACGCGTACTCGCTATTTAAACTCATACGATATTAATAATTCTCTCCCGTCTGCTTGTATCGTCGTCGTCATCGTCATCTTTTATACACATATACATGTTTATATACCCTTTACATAATTTATATGCATACATACACATGTATATACGTATTCCGCGTTAATTATAATATAATATGTAATATACTATGTCGCATATAAAAAACAATTACTTATCCGTAGAATACAAGATTGTTTCATACATACATATATATAATATATATTTTTTTTTTTGTTGATTTGTTATTTTTTACTCCTTCCTTTCTTCTCTCCGTTAATTTAATTGAGTGGCAACCTTTTGCATCTTCGTCGTCGTTAGTATCGTTACCGGTTAATTGTTACGTCGCGCCTCCCTTGCTCGGTGTCTCTTCTTTATTTCCCTTTCAATTAATAATTCCCATGATCGTTCCCTCGTTCCACGCATCTCCCAACAACCTTCTTCATTATTTCAAATTATCGACGCGTAAGTCTGACTCCTTTGAGCGGATTTAACTAAACGATTTCACTTACCCGAAGGTGAGAAAATTCAATTTCTCATTTAGAAACCCTACACGCGACGTTTTTTCAAATACAAAATTTATTACACCTAAAACGCTAGAACAGCCGTCTTTGTTTGATTTAAATCTAACACGAGTTTATATCGTTATGCTAATCGAAAACTTCCTAACGTCTGCCTGATAATCTCTCGATTCGAAGTTGGCTAATCGATCGACAAATAAATTCCCTGATCGCACACTCGGTGGAATCGGACTAAACGAAGAGAAACGTTTGGAGAGAAACGTTTCGAACGAAACGAAAGAGAGAAAAGAGATAGAAACTTCGTTTTACAACGTTTAATTGTACAACTTTTTATTAATCGGTTCACTGCGTATAACTGCCATAATCTTCGTTCACAATCGTTAGGTATCCGTGTAATTCCTCGTCGTCGATCTATCGTTTTCGTCGCTTAACGTTATGTATATATATTTTTTGGGTTATTTTTTGTTTTATTTCTTATACGAAGTTCCTCTCACTGACACATGATATATCTCGTTCTTGTTCATTTTTTTGGTCTCGGTTTTAGAAAAACCTAGGACGAGAAAAATCGAACGGAGAAGCTTAAATCGGCCGAACAGATCCTTCAACACACTGTTTTTATCAATAAAAAGTGTCACAGTAAAAAGACTAGATAAAGACTAACGAAAAAAAAAGAGAATATAGAAGGGGGGAAGTACCAAAAACTGGTGAAAACAGTTTAAAAATCAAAGGTTATTGCTTCGTTTCTCACTTTTCTCCTTGCTACAATACGAAAATCAGGCAGTATCTCTAATCAATTCTAAGCTTAAATTATGACAATTCAAAGATAAGTCGAAGAACATCCATCAATTGATTGGTAAACCTTTTTTCCTCGTTTACTTCGTTTATTCTTTAAGAGCTAACAATTGATACAAAAATCGACTCGTTGACGTCACGATTATTTTTAATTAAGAAAGGCTATGTTATGGATAATAATCGTCGAGGGACCGATTAATCCAAATTTTTATATGACTTTACACGACGAGCCTCTTTTCTCGTTAATTGATTGATCGATCGATGATTTTCTGATCTTAATTTTTACGAACTGATGCGACTGAACGATTAGCAAAAGGGGAGGGAGATGAGGCGTCGATAAAGTGATATCGAGGGCGGAATCCTTGTTTTAAAAGTCAGATTACCTGAGAGATTAAAATACCTTTGGACGAGAAACAAAATTAAATGGATGATTGCAAATCATAGTGGTATAAACAATTTGTGTCGATATAACCTCGTGATCCAAACTGAACGATACAACTTATTCGTCGGGAGGCGTTTTTATGAGTATACATTTTTTATGATAATTAACATAGAAATTTTATTATTCCTTGACACCACTACAATTAACAGTCCATTTTAATAATTAATATGGTAACACGTAGAATTCTGCGTAACAAAAATTTTTACGCGCGGCAGGAAGGAGAAAACAAATTTCGACGAATGTGAACGAGAGGGCTTGGATGGAAGAGATATATATATAGAGGCAACATTTTTGTCTGTCGCGAAAACGATTCGTGCAACTGTGAAACGCTGGATTCTGACAAATTTTCAATTTACTTTCTCGCCGATTCGAGCATCAACACAGAAAACAAATTCTGTACGAGCTATCGTAAAATCATATTCAGACGAAACTTTTTTTCTTCACCGTATACCGTTCAAATGGTATAACGTGAAAAGTAATCGGAGCTTCCTCCCGCGGATAATTTTTCAAGATAGTCATATATGCTAACGGTAATTGAATGTTCTTATACAACTAGCAGCAATCGTGAAGACCCGTTATCAAGTCCCTTATTTACATAACTAACTAATATAGAAACAGGCACGTCTGCTAAAGATTTATAATTATCAGGATCGATCACGAGCAAATTGTCCTTGGGAACAAGCAAATGGGCACGCGTAAGATAATTTCGAAAATGCCTCCCCTATACATACTTCTTTACCGCGAACGAAACCGCGGAGCCAAAAAGACGATTTATGCGAAAAAAAAATCGGCGACAGAGGAGAGATGAAACGAACGTCGAATGACTATGAAGGGATTAAAAACCTACCTGATACGGCGAGTTCGTCGTCGTCCCGTGGTCCTAAATTAGGCGAGAAAACGCGGGGACGCGTTCCGTGGCGTGAAACGATTCGCTAGAACTCTGGCGGCTCTGATCATATGGGAACGAGGGAACAACCTCGAGATGACGGTGCGAAGATTCGAAAACAGGGTTCTAAAGACAGGAAACGAGAAAAGGTTCGTCTTGGCAGGTGTTCGTCGTCGTCGTCGTCGTCGTCGTCGTCGTCGTCGTCGTCGTCGTTGTTGTCGTCGTCGTCGTCGTCGTTGTTGTCGTCCTCGTCGTCGTCGTCGTCATCGTCATCGACGTCGTCGTCCTCGACTTTTGCTCGGTTCTTGGATCCTCTTCGATCGTATCTCATGTTCGGAAATCACGCGTTCAAAACGATCGAGATCGCGCGGTACCTGTTCGGCGAACGAACATCACCTCCGTTTACTTTGACGCGCGCACCCTTTGTCTCTTGTCAACGACTAATTCGTCGGTCCGCTTGACCGATCCCCCGATCGACTTTCTCGCCTTCGAGATCTCTCAGACGGTCCCGTTCGACATCGATCTCGTCCCCCACTGACCCTCGGGATGACGATTACTATTATGGGTATTTGGCGATCGTCCTCTCGTCCCCGTCGCGTCGCGTACATTTTGGTGGGTCTCGCGCGTGTGTCGTTAATTAATTCGCTCGATTGCGTGTAATGCGTGTGTTCTGTCGGGTGTAGATGTGTGAGATCGGGCCAGAGGGCCGACTCTCTTGACTCGGAGTCGGACTCTAGCTGAAGAGGCACGCGATATCGCGAAGTTGTTGCTGCAACAGTATTATCTGCTCCACGTTCCGTATCCACATCCTGAAACAGATAGGGAACGAGCGTCATCAGCGAGGATACTCGGGCCGCGCGCGATTCTTCGTCGGAAAACATTTGATACCGACCGAACTCGAGCCGGCAGAAGAAGCAGACGTGGTAGCAGGGGTAGGCACCGTCAATATTGGATGATATTGTCTACGACCGCGAAGCCGCATGCCCCGAGACCGGCGTGAGACATTAGCCGTACCAATTCCCTCGCGTGGGACGCGGCAACTTCCAACGGCGGTCGTCGCGGCAAGTTACTCGACTCTGGAACGCGTAAGTACCAACACGTTCGGCTTCGACGATTCCTAAACCGTCTGATTCTTATAAAACGGGATTGATATCTTACCGAGTATGGCAGAATTAAGCCTCGCGCAAACGGTTTCCCTCTGCTGCGGGTCGAGCTGCCAGCCAACGGGCGAGCTCCACGGGTTCGCGTACGCGAGCAGACTGAACGCGTCCTGCAGCATCTTCTTGTTGCTCTCGTTCTTTCCATGCTGCTGTCGCAGATGTATCGACTGCGAGTATAACTGCCTGCCAAACTCCAGCATCTTCTCGATCGCCTGTTTGTCACCACCGCACAACTGCTTCTTGTTGTTCTTATTGTTCGACGTACCGTTCTCGACGGTGCAGCTACCATTCTGCTGTGGCTGTGGCTGTGGCTGCTGCTGCTGCTGTTGGGTTTGATTCATACTGTTCGTTTCTGGAAACGAATCCAACGCTTATTCGATGTAATTCGTCCACGGTATTTTACCGATCGCGTTACTTCTCCAAAGGACAATCTCTTACCCATGTCGACATCCTCGCCGTTCTGACACTTGTACCCGTTCGTGTTCAGGTCGCCGTTTTGATAACCGTTCTCCGTGTTACCCTTGACGGTGCCATTCACCATGTTCTCCTCCATGTCCACGTCGTTCTCGATCTGCCCGTTGACCATCTGCTGCTCGGTGGAACCGTTCATGGCGTTGTTCAGGTTCATCTCTTCCACGTTCCCGTTCGCAGCCGGCTTGTTATACGATTTCGTCGACTGTATCACGCTGGTCTGATTCACGCTCGACATCTGAGTGATCTCCGAGTCGCTGCCGTTCACCATCTCGACGAATTGCCTACATTTGAGGGCAAACAATAGATTCGGATCTCGTTCGAGGAGGCCCGGGTACAACCGACTAGTCAGCTCTATCGCCTCGCCCATTCTGCCAGCCAGTACCAATTTTAGAATTTCTGAAAAATGCATTCGATTCGAGTGTTACGCGAGAGAATACCGTGTCAATAATCAATGATCATTCCTATTCGTACGCAGTAGCCCTTTACTCACTTTGCCTATTTTTTATGGAATTAAGATCTTCCTCGAATCCTTGACCGGTGCTATTGGCAAACGCCTCGGCAGTGGCACAGTAACCGTGATGGACCAAATACGTTGACACCATTCTGAAGGAAAGCGACGAAAAAAAGGGTTCTGAATTAATCGGCGATGCACGCGTCGAACTTATAGATATTTATAACGCGTTCATGCATACTTATTATTATGCGACGGAACGTATTTATCTGCAAGGTCGCGCGACATTAAAATCGACGCGATACAAGACGCTTTCTTTCGATCTTTTATCTCCCCGCTACGGGACTCGGAACGCACCGAATCCATCCAATTTGGAATAGCGTAATGTATATCTTGCATAAGGGGAGGAGCGGCTTACTTGTGAAGAACTGCTTGCCACTGGCCCTGGCCATGGTCCGGCGTTGGATAATTTATAATTTGCAATCTCGTTTTCACTCGTAACTCGTTCAACATATCGTTTATGTCGAACACGAAAGGTTCTTGACCGAAGTTCGCGTCGACCACCTCTCCTGGTGTTTGGAGACCCACCGTAGGATACAAATTTGGCTGCAACAACCATACGTTCATTGTTCATTGTATTTTTTTATTCGTTTGCAATTATCAGAGAAATCTCATGAATCTATAGAAAAATCCAAACCAAATCGGAACCACGCGAACGTGAATGCGCGTTACAATTAAGCTTTGCATTAAATCAAATAAATGTTTTACATTGGGACAGTTGCGCGTATTGTAGGTGAAATCTTTTGCGTGAGCTCGCATACCGGAAGATCGGTGAAGGCGATACCGAGGTGGTGTCCGTTCTTCGTGTAAAAGGCAGTGTTGTCGACGAGGTTGACGCCGCAGCCGATTACGTCGCCGGTGGTGAACGTGGGTCCGTACGGCTGGCCCGTGCCCGAGGAACAGAAACTATGCCCGTCGTCGCCGTGATAACCGTACGAATGTTTGTCCCAGCCCGGTAGCCTGTTCACGTTCACGCCGTGGGCCGAGAGACCGATCCCCATGTAACCGTCCCTGCCCTTACTCACGATCTTCACCTCGAAGTAGTAAAGTCCGCAGGCAGCCGGTATGCAATGCGTCGTACGTACGCTAGCGGCGTCTTTGTGAGTTTTTCCGTAACCTGAGACAATTATATCGAGATCAAAGACATCGGTCCAACAGTGGACATGGCTTCACGAGTTTCAAGCTACCTCACGAGTCAACTGACCGATCGCCAGCTCAAAGGAGAAACAGAATTCGCTGTGGACCGACACGATCACGCGAAATGCATTATATTCAACCGATGCATCGTTACACGATAATTCGAGTTTCGGGAATTAAATGGTATACCAACTCGGGCTCGTGTTAATTTTTACTAGGGGAACAAGATTCGAAAAGAGTAACAAGGTCTGTCTCTTGTTTCTTCGAACCTCGACTCAACGAATAATCGTTTGCATCATGAAATATCATCTATCAATTACAATATCAAAACTCTACGAAAGCAACGACAGATCGAACCTTGAGAAAAAACAAAACATAGGATATATCGCTGTATTAAAATATTCTCCCTCTAGAAGAAATAAACGCGAGCCCGAGATGGAATCATTGTCCCAAGCTGTACGCACGTGTACACGGATTAGAATGTTCAATCCCATTTTCTTGTAGCGAAACAAGTAGGAGAAAGTGAACCGCGAAGAAATCTAGGCGGAGGAAGAGATTCAAGAGGAGCAGCAGCAGCAGCAGCAGCAGCAGCAGCAGCAGCAGCGAGATCTAATCGCTAATCTTGGATGCACTTGCGACGCAGCGATGCGGTTTGTCGACCCAGTGACCCACAGTTACCCGTTTCACATTTAATTGGGTATAAAACAATTATTAACGAGCCTTTTCTCTTACTAACGCCGAAACTATCCGTACCGTAATTGCGTAGCAATTTCATAACCGTACAACGGGAGAATCCATTCGATGCTGCACAAAATAAATGACAAATTCCCGTGTATTATGTTCTTCGCTTATCAAAGATAACGTCCCTTTAAAATATTTACGTGGTTGTTTTACTTATTCGTCTAAACACGTTTTACAATATTATTAACTGTTATCGAGACAATCGATAGCAATTAATCCTCGCTTATTCATCGAATCAGATACCCTGATAATAAAAAAGATGTTCAGTGGTTCTGATATCGTTAACAATCGTTTCCTTGAACCAGGACTCTCGATAATATAATATAACTGGAAGTTCAACAAGCAATAGGGGAAACATTTTGATAACATTTCCAGCAAGATAAACAATTCCGAGAGGTGAATTTTTGGGTGAACGATCGTGCGACAACGATAAACACTGTTAATTACCGACCAGTAATTGTATTCTAGAACCGATGCATCGTTCGGTTAATCTCAGTGTTAAAAAATATAAAAAATCCCGCAGCTCGCTGGGAAAACGTCGGAAAACGTGATAAAGCGCGAGAGAGAGGGAGAAGGAGAGAGAGAGAGAGAGAGAGAGAGAGAGAGAGAGAGAGAGAGAGAGGGAGGGAGCGTGAGAGGAGGGCAGGGTGGGAGATTGATAGAAGGATCGTGGGTGCGAAACAGGGAAAGGTATAGAGAGCTCCGCGGGCGAGAGAAGGAGGGATAGAACGAGGAGAGTAACTGTTCAAACATCGCAGCTGTCATTGCCATTGCGCCTTCCCAACGCAGATTCCTTTTTTCCACGTTCGCGTCTAAATAATGTAACCGAGACAGACCGGGGTTGAAGATGCAGGATCCGTGCGTCGTTTGACGCGTCTCGACGGGGTTGCGATCGGCTCGGGGGATCGACGAGAAGAGCCGATCTCAGAGAAAGTCGAATGGAGACCATGACCGATCAGCTGATTCCTTTGTTTAGGTCGCTGACACACGCGAAACGGAGGCCCTGCCATTTTCAATCGATATTACAGCACCGTGAAACGATTCGTCCGTATCGAGCTGAGAATCGAATCCCATTGGCCGGGGATCGTTCCCACGGGCACACCGTTCCAGGGGTGATCACCGTTAAAAAATTCTACCGCGATTTATCGGTCGCGACGTAGGAAAAAAAAGTGGACACGACGAAGGAACCGAAACACCACCGTGCGTACTCACGTACCTTTGTAGTGAACACGAAGATTGTTTTGGGAGAGGCCGATGTAATTGTACTTGTCCTTCGGGCTCCAGGATCGCGGCAACGGCGTTTCCTCCTCGTTCACCATCGGGTACAGTAACTTTAGCGGATCAACGGGCTGGCTTTGCCCGGAATTCGTCTGAGAGGTCTCCATAACACTCGGTTCCTCGCTGGTGGCGGCCATCTTTCTCCTCGGCAGCCCCACTACTACTCGCCAGTGGACTGTGCTTCCCTAAGTGCGCACACACCGTGCGCAACTCAACTTTACCCTTGCGTATCCATGAAACAATTATTGCACAGATGAACTGACCGACAATTATGCTGTCATCTGTCGCTCCGATACGAATACTCGCGTGTTCGAATAATAGTTCGAATTTCAGCATCGCGCGGATAAACGTTCGACTTCCATTTTAATATATAATAATGGATCAAAAACCTGCGCGA
>SHCU01000004.1:1456769-1467844 GCA_004307685.1 Ceratina australensis
TAAAAGGTACCAAGCTAAGAACTACTATTTAGTCTAAGAATTTCTGTACTTAAAATTGTATATTGTATTGTAACAATGAAATCGAATTTAACTTCGATTAATAAATGAGTAAAAGTAAATCTCAGTATTTTTATTTTGCGATCGTTCCTCCTATTTTTTAATTTGCATTTCTTCGTTTGAAAATCTCGGATGCATTACCAAGAGGAGAAATGGAATTGATCATTCGGTTAAGGATCGTAAAAATGAATTTCTTTCCATTAATCGTTCTCAATTCATTTATTAATCAGATTTTATCAATCGTACAATAGCATATGTATAAATTCTAATCTTCTAAAATCTTCGACTCCTTTCATCTGCATATCTTCGCTTGATTCCAAAGTCACACATACGGTACCAAGTGAAGAGATCCAATTATTCTGATGCAATTATTATTCTGATTTCGACGACAGTACGGACAATCCATTCAATCGTTGGAACAACGATTACGTATGCTACCATTCTTTAATAGTATCTCGATGGATGAAGTGCCTCCTTGGAAAAGTTTGAGACATAACTTCATCATTTCCTCTCTGACATGAATTCAGCAAGTGCAAGAGTGACAGATTGATGTGTCATCTTCTCTCTCGACTAGCCGAAGTTTACCCGAGCTCGCATTGTGTGATAGTGTGCGTAAATGGAGGGGCTGATTTTGATGGCTCCCGTCCCAGATCTGGCAACTCTGGCTAGTGATCCTATCAAGGGGCGCGGGAGCGGCCCGAAGGCAAGTTCGAGCCGAATAGGCGACAACACGTCCGACGGGTTAAACAAAAATGAAAAGTGGCAAAATTGCGTTCGGGTCTGCATTAATTAGTTATTGGCAATTAAAAATTGAGCCCTTTACATTTTCACGATTTTTGAAAAGTATTTTTTTCTCGGGATCTAATGTATAGAAAAATTAGAAAACCTGGGTAAATGTACTACTATATGAGGAGAATATCTGAGCATACTTTCAACCCGATCGGGCAACTTTCAATTTTTCCGAAATTTTGAAGGGGGAGTCCTATGAATTTTTACGATTTCTTTAAATTGCTGTTTCTCGGGATCTAATGGAAATAAGAGTGACCAATTTACCAAGTGTATGTTTACCATGACCAAGTGTTTACAATTCATAGATTTATGGTGACTGGCCCAGCTCGGCAGCAGGGCGCGCCATAGGTGGCCCGACAGGAGACGAAGAGTCGTGCCGTCCCGAGTCTTGGGCATGTCTTTTAGACGCCTAGTAACAAAACATCATGTTTGCCCTTTCGAGTTTGATTTTGATAGGTTATAGGTCCAGTAGGTAGTAGGTTATGAATTACAACCGTTAACTGGTATAACAAACAGAACGTGTACATTCTATTAACTGTCCAGTATTATTTTACTATTTGATGTGACTGATAATTTAAGTGATAATTTTGAAATCTGTTGATGAGGTGGCACGAATCATGTTGGATGCAATGAAGAAAATATTTTATAATGTTCAATATAGTAAAACTTGTCATCATAAGAAAATGAAAACGTTGAAGAAACTTTACGAAAAGATTAGTTTTCAATCAAACAATAATGTTTCGCCGTTTTCTATATAACTTGCAAATGCTAATAGTGCTGTTTTAATTTTAGAGCAATTTTTTAGATTTCTGGGAGGCTTTCGAGTTGTGCATTAAAGTTCCTCTTAGTATATCTCAGCAGCATCGGCGAATTGATAATACTTTAATATTTGCTGCTCAATTTGCTGCAAAGTTACATTCTGTAACTGAAAATGATGAATCCGAGGAATCCATGTGCCCTCTGCTTGCCAAACTGTTTGACTTTATTTTAACGAATCACCATGCAAACGATACAGGTGTTAGAATCCATATTTGTCAATTTTTAAACATCCTGTTGAATGCAATGGGTGATCAAGCTTTTATCGACGATAATCTCTGTGATAGAATTACTGATTCCATGATGGAAAGATTATTGGATAAATCACCAAAAGTGAGAGTTCAAGCAATATATGCTTTACATAGACTTCAAGATCCTGCTGATGAGCAGTGTCCAGTCATAAAAATGTATATATTTCACGCATTGAAAGATACAAACGCTGATGTTCGAACAGCAGCCATAAATAATATGGCAAAAAATCAGGTAACTTTGCAAGTGGCAATAAAAAAAACCAGAGATATAGATGAGAAAGTTCGCAAAGTGGCATACACTTTTATCAGTAAAATAACAATAAGGTCTTTAACGATTGCTCAAAGAGATCAACTGCTAAATGATGGCCTGAAGGATAGATCTGAAATAGTTAGAAAGACTGTTGAAAAGGTGTTACTACCTGCATGGCTGAAACATTTTGATGGTGAATACGTCAAGTTGATAAAAGCTCTTGATGTCGAAATAGGCACTGATATATCAGTGATAGCTTTAAAGACTTTGTTTAAGTAAGTATTGCTTACACAAAGTATACGCTTAAGTATATGTTCTTACAGAATGTTTGGCGAGGTTGGTGCCAAAATTATAAATGCTTCCGAGATTAAATAGATAAAAATAGTTTGTATGAACTTATGTCTAGAAATGCTTTATTGGAAAAATATAAGAGTTTATAGATTTAGGAGTAAAATTCAAGTTAAGTATTTTATAAAAATATTGTACGAAATGGGAAATTTAACTCTGGGAACACATTCGAAATGAATTTACTATTATTTCTGTGCAGTAAAACATTTCCGATTATAAGTTTATACGATTTGTTTTTACCTACTTGTTTTTAGTATAAACATATAATACCTTCTTTAGCATCATAACACCATTGACACCGATCTTTTTGGGCATCCTGTACATGAAATTAGATATTTACCTTATACAACGAACATTTCGTGTTTGTTCAATTCAGGGATACAGAACTAGATACTTTAATAGAAAAATTACCGATTGACGAAGAAACAAAATTAATTCCATTGAATAATTTAGACAGCGAGAATGCGTTATATTGGAAGTGTTTGGCGAAACATCTTGAAAGAGAAAATACAGAAAAATTTGAACGAATTTTACCGGAATGATCAATGTTCTGCACATACATCTCCAATTTCATTGCGCTGATGTCCTCTCGGAAAATTGACAGATGGACGAAACACATGCAAAAGTTCGTTCTATTACAATTATTTGAAATAACGACACTTTACGATTTATCAGATGAAGTTGGAAGAAAGAACTTGCAGGAATTAATAGTGAACACTTTAATGGGCGATCACTGGACGGAGCAAATTATCGAGTGTGTGGTAACACATTTAACAAAAGTTATACCAGATGTAAATTCCATGATAGATACTTTGGCGAGTGTAATAAGTGAAATTAGATTGCCTCTGAAGGAAACACAGATCTCGGATGAACAGCAGCAGCAAATTGATGTACAAGTAAGTCTGTAATTTCGTAAATGTATATAAAAGTTTTCATTTTCTAACGGCAAATTTCATCTAGAAAGCAAAACTAAGGATACAGTTACTAGAATTGAAAGAGGAAGAATATCAAGCTATACAAGACAAAGATTATTTGAAAGCTGATAGTTTAAAACATCAAATAGATGAGTTAAATGAGATGATAAAAAAGTTGTGAGAAACTGCTACGATATCAATAGCTAACGAAGAGATTAAGGAAAAATGCGATTCAGAAACAATGATTAAATGTTTAAGTATAATGTGCACAATGATGAAGTCTGTAACATCGTTAACGCCAACGCTTAGAAGTCTCATGCGAATAGTCCATGAAAGTTTAGATGTAAGCGCATGACTGATATATAAATCTATTTGAACTTTTAACTTCTAATATACCTGATTTTAGCATCCGGACGACAAAGTACATGTATTAGCAATAAAAGGAATCAGTATTTGTGGCGCATTAGACAAGCAGTTAGCCAAACAACATATATTGATATTGTTTCTGCAATTCTCTTTCGAGAAAAACAATGAAATATGGATTATGACTTTAAAAGGAATCTTCGATCTCTTCTTGCTATATGGTCTCGAGTATTTCGATATTTTAGAAGATGTCAGTGAGGATATAAGAACTTTGAATTCTGATACGTCTTGTACTAATAACGATGGTGAAGTTGCTCTTGCAACAATGAGCCAGAATTCCACTGGGAATGGTAATTGCAATATCATCAACATTTTGATACAACTATTATACCACGAAGTAAGTATACCTTCAGCGTAAATTAATAATAACTTAATTTTAAAAAATGTATATTTGTCCATTATTTAGGATGAAAAATTAAGAACAATTGTCGCGGAAGGCCTCTGCAAATTACTACTCCATCGACCTGTTACTGGGGCAAAATTCATCTCACGATTGATCTTATTATGCTTCAATCCTGCAAACGATAATGATTTCTATCTTCGACAATGTTTAAGTGTCTTCTTCAGTACTTTCATTGTAAAAGTGCCCGATGCGCTGGCGTTATTGGAAGAGATCTATTTACCGACGTTAAAGAGTATTTGTAACGCGGGGGAAACCAGTTCGTTGCGTGAGGTCGACCCTTATGATGTTTCAAAATTTATGTTGAACCTGATTGCCTTAGGGTCTCGTACGTCTGGCCCGCACAACAGTCTTGTTTTTATAATTTTGGCGGAACTATTAAATCCGGAAAGACATATGGATGAACAGGTGCTGATTACGGCTTTGAAAGATGTTCGCATAGATTTAGACAACAATAGTTCTAAAGAAGATTTGCAGAAAGGTATTGCCGACGTGAAAGCAAAGGTAAATATAAACTATTTCCTCTTGTCATTTAACTTGGTACTTCATTAATTATATGTAAATTTATTTCTTTAAGATTGGCCGCTCTGAGAAACGATTATTGCAGTATATCAAGATCTTTGAGAGGAAAATTGATTCTATCAATGATGACGGTGTACCTTTGGATGAAAACTGTGGGAGCTAAAATCTGTGGGAGCTACATTTTATACTGCTAATACTATTTGTGCTTACACTTTTGAGGAAGTTTCTTTTTAACAATTTTTTCAATATTTGGTTTTATGTTCTCTGCGCATTGTGAAAATAAAATCGCCCAATAATCTACATTTATAGCTGGACTTTGCACGTTTCATATGCGAGAAGATGGATTCACATCGATATGTAGAGCCAAACGTTGCTAATATTTTGGCAGCATGTCTATATAATACAGGATATTTTCTACCCGAGAAATCTTCATAAAAATATATAATACTATTTTCTTGAAACATACGAATTAGTTTTGCATCATTTCGGATATTACTTACTTCTTTCACCATTTCATCAATCACCATTCACCAATCTCAGGTAGTATGTATAACAATGCAATTCGAGTGAATTGATAAGTCATACGTATGAAATAATAACGTCCGGGAGTATTAAACTAATACCTTGCCTGGTTTCAAAATCGACCGCACTGTAGAGAATTATTGGAACTAGTTAGTCTTAGTAGACTTCTGTATGAAATATGTCTGAATTCTATTCCACTTGTACCATGGTATATACAATCTTGATCCATTACGCATTATTATTATATGAAAGTGACGTCGTGACGTGTACCTACACTTTCATAAATAACATAACTAACATAAATAACATTCAAAAAACGAATAACAAAAAAAAACAAATAACATTCATAAATAACATAAATAACAAACAAACATAAATCCAACAAAAAACCACCTTACAACCTTCAACGTTATCAACCATTTGGTCTTCGCGTTGTCGACACCTCTCGATCATTCGATGCTGAACATCCAAAATTCATTTACATGTAAAATACCAAGAATATTATGCCATGGTTTTAGTTTTGAGTTATCATCAAAAAAGGATCTGATAATTTTTAAGATTACGTACGTCTAATTTTAATACAAGGGGTTTCAATTCGAGCTGCTCAGAATATGGCAAATCCAATAAACGAATCACGATGTATTTTATCTTCTTCAAATTACGTAATTTTCCAAACATTCTTATTGGGATCACGTTAGAGAAAATCAGCTCAAGAGAATGTATCATTTGGCATCTGGGAAATGCGCATTCACATACTGGTTTCGTTTGCAATTCCATTTTAAATGCTACGTAATTTAATATGCTAGTGTAATGAAATTTTCCGTGTCTCTTCTTTTTTTAAATCCTCCAAGTGAGAAGAAACGAACGGTACAGTATTTTCATAATATATAATCACAATGTCCTTCCTTGTTTCTTTTATGATGAACTCGTATAATTCAGCATCATTTCTTTCACGGAGCACACAGAGAAATAAAAGAGTTTTTTGCGCATATAAGCAGAGAGATGCCGACAAATGGTTTGAAAATATATTCTCATTTGATTCGTTTGCCGCATCGGATTCTGAAACCATAATTTTATTCTTCGAATTCATTTGAAGTCATATTAACAGATACAAATAGAACGATTGATAGAAATATGTATTTGAATGTTTATTACACTCGTGCAAAGGGTTTTTAATTAATGTAGGAACATGATATTGGGTAAAAGCAGTCAGAAGTGGAATATATAAAAGCATGTATTATTTTCGATGCCTGAACCAGAAGGATCGAACCTTCGACGTGGCCCAGAATTCTGGAATCTTTCCAATTTAAAGTCGAACCGCTTTTTATTTGAATCTATAAACTGTAAACACTCCACCGATTCATCTTATCCAGGAAGAGTGAAACAGTTGTTCTCATCTTTCCGAATCTTTAAAATTTACAAAGTGATGTACCAAGCGATTTACAAAGCTTAAAGTTGCAGCACAATAACGCCACAGCATATAAATACAACATCGTATTTTTGTCTTAAAATAGCCTCATTGGTTGTACGATGAGCTTAACCCTTTCGCTAAAACAATCCGATCCGCCGGAATATTCGAGGTTGTAGTTATTTCGAGTCTTTCACCAAATCTTTATATGGTTGCATGTTATTATATTATGTTATTATAACTTACATCTATCCCATAAATCGATAATTATTATATTAAAATGTTGCTTTATTACGCTGCAACTTTACGCTTTGTAAATAATTTTCAAACAATGAATTTGTCAACTGATCGTGTACTTGATTTAATCAGTTAGTTACAGTTTTTTCTAATATGTATAAATAATTATAAAACTTGACAACAACTATTGCTGCGATATCATTACTTTCTAGTCCTCAATTTGACTTCTTCCTATGTGAATGACTTCGTCTTTGTGAATTCGGTTGAAATAAAATAGAATAACGAAACTTGTCATCTTACTGAGTTTTTAATTGAACGTAGGGCCTGATCATCTGAAACTTGCCCAGTTGTTTACCTTTTGATAAAAAGGTGTTTTTTTGGGAGGGATAAACTTTTGTCGCATGTAGCTTTATGGATGGCAGCCATACTTGTAACTCTTTCATTTATTTATAGAAATTCTAAGGAGAATTTAATATATAATTTAAGAGTTAAATGTTTATTTTTGATAGCTACTATTAAAGTTGAATAATAATCGTAAAAAACGTTGTTCTTATTTCTGGATATTTTGTATATAGGCTGTGCTCTCGTTTGCTTTGTACTTATCACCGGAGCCTGGGTTTATTATGATTTTTGAGCGCCAGGTGGCCGCGTTTTTGTTGTCCGTTTACCGAGCGAAGGGGTACGAACGGTGCGGGTGTCCCGGAGAACGCCATTACATCAATTAATGTCACCATATATTCGCGTCCGTCGCTTAACCAGGTAGATTTTAGCTTAACCCCGGCGGTTTAAACGAGATCTTGAGACGCGAGGTCTGTCACCGATCATGTCGAAACGCAACAGCCAGTCGTCGAAGAAGGGACGCGCGAAAGTGCGTAAGGTCGAGTACGACGAGGAGGACATCTCGAGCGAACACGAGTCGGACGTCGACGACGCCACGGCTGAGACCGGCTCGAACGCCGACGCCGAGGACGCCGAGGATGATCTCGCCGATGTGAGCAACATTCCGGAGTTACCGTCGCCCGAGGTGATACGTTTTATCTGAATTTTCAATAAATATACCGTTATCGGTCTAGCTGGTCGCGAGGGAACAACCGTTTACGAGCGTCTCCTGTTTTACGCGGTCGGCCCGAGGAGTCTGCACTTGTTTCGACCGCAGCAGCGATAAAAAGAAGGACCGTAGATATCCGCAGGATAAACTCGTGTTAAACGCGTATCTTCACGCAACAATTTGCGGTTCAATGAATTCGCATGAGTTTAAGTTTTGTGAGATGGGACGATGAGAGCCCGACGAGCACAAAAATCTCGGTCACATCGTCGTCTCGGTTATATTACATGTTTAGATTAAAAGTTGAACATTGATCTCGCAACAGAAATATCTTGTTATATAGGTCTGTAGGTTCGTTCGAACGATATAAAGTTAAACTGTACGTTCGTTCGTTCGTTCGTGTCGTTACAGGGAGGATGGGGTAAACCCGGAACGTTGCTGATGTGCGGACTCACGAATTGGGACATGGCTGGCCGTAAGTGTCCACCGAAGGGTATGAAGACGAACGTCGGCCGCAGCCTGTGGACTCCGCATACTTTCAAAAACTTGAATGGCACCAGAGTGAGATTAGTCGCCTCCGGTCCAGCTGCCTCTCACAGTATTATCGTTACCGAGGATAACAGGTGCCTAGCATTCGGTAGAAATGATAAAGGTAAATGAACCAAAGGTAAACGAAAGTCACGATCGATTCTGGTAGAGCGAGTAAAGCGAAAATCGATCAATTAAGCCGTATTATTTGTAGCTGGTACCAGATTAACGATACGCATTATTATTCGAGTTAAAGCGCGTTAACAGCGTCATATCATCGGCGAGACGCACAGCTACGTCACTGCTCTTACATGCGCGCTTGCCTACTTACTCTTTACTCCGTGCTTATCGTAACGAGTAAACGAATGATAGAAATAATTACGAATCGTTACAGGTCAGCTGGGCGTCGGTGACACGAACCGTCGGGACGAGCCTACCGAGGTGGCAGCGTTGAAAGGACACACGGTGATAGGCGCAGCCTGCGGCCGTAACCACACCCTTTTCTTAACGAGCCGCGGGATAGTGTTTGCCGCGGGTGACAACAAATTAGGGCAGTGCGGCGTGGGTAAATCCGAGGCTTGTATTGTGACCGCGACCAAAGTGAAATACTCCGGTCCGCCTATAGTAAAAGTGGGCTGCGGTGCGGAGTTCTCGATGATCCTGGACATCAAAGGAGGCCTGCACTCGTTCGGCAGCCCGGAGTACGGCGCTCTAGGCCACAACACCGACGGAAAGTACTTTATCACCAACACGAAAATGGGTTTCCTCTTCGAGAAAGTGCCTAAGAGAATTGTCCTCTACATCGAGAGAATGAAGGACGGCCACGTGACGCCGCTGGACCGCGTCGAGATCACAGATTTCAGTTGTGGCCATTATCACACGGTAGCGATCGACAGCAAGAACCGGGCGTTCTCGTGGGGTTTCGGCGGCATCGGTCGTCTCGGCCACAATGAACAGCGGGACGAGTTTGTCCCGCGTCTCATCAAGTATTTGGAGCCGCCCAATCGCGGCGTCCGAGCCGTTCACTGCGGGAGCACCTACAGCATCGCTATAAACGTCCATGGCTCGGCCTTGATGTTCGGCCAGACGAAACGAACCGGCGAGGCGAACATGTATCCGAAACCGATCCCGGATCTGTCCGGCTGGGAGATCCGGTGCGTGGGCTGCTCGCAGACCAGCGTCGTGGTCGCCGCGGACGACTCGGTCATAGCTTGGGGAGCCAGCCCTACCTTCGGCGAACTGGCAAGTATCCCCGACAAAGATGACAATATCGAATCGAGAAACCTCGCGATCTTTATTCTATTCCTTCTTTCCATTCGATGTTCGCAGGGTTTCGGCGAGCTGCGTAAGTCCTCGACAACGCCGATGGAGGTGAAAGCGCTAGAAGGTTTGTACATAACTGCCGTTACCTGCGGTCTCTCCCACACGCTCATGATATGCCGGGACGAGTCCGATGACGAGAAAGCAAAGATTAACAAACTCGAGGTATATTCTGTTTAAGTACCCTCTTTTTTTATTACAATTATTTGAGCTGCTACTCGAGGAGTTTCAATTTCAAGAGACGGGGGCATCGATATAGACACGCAATCGTTACGACGATGTATTTACTGCCAAAATGTTTTATCGGAAATCCTATGATCTTACTTGCCTGTCAAGGTGACCAATTTCAGGTCGCACTTGACAGAATCACTTCCCGTTCTATTTTGTTTCTCCTCCGTAGAGAGTATCCGTGGTTACCTGCGAAGTGCCATGTACTTCCTGTTACTCTTTGTTTGAAATTTTAATTCTTCGAGTAGCAAAATGAAATCCCTGCATTCATCGCAAGCATTATTAAAAGAGTATCGCCACTTGGAAAAAGTACATTCATCACGTTGTATGTTTAAATAATAAGTTAGTTGTATAAACGAGCTCGACGGAAAGGTTGAAAAACAATGATCTGTGAAACGTTTATTAAAAATAGACTGCGAGAAACGTCCATATTACGAAGTATATAGACTTAAAAAAGAAGCTGTTATAACTCTCTACATAGATACTTTGTACTTCCACGATTTTACTTAAAATAAAATAGGAGACGTAACGAGAGAAAAGTGAGAAAAGTAAGAAAGCGTGTTTCATCGTAAAAAGAAAGAGGAAAAAATAGGGAACCCTAATTCTGTTGGTAGCTCAGGATTATAGACCAAACGAATAGATGCGAAAAATATATTTTGATACGTTGCTATTTTATTGAACTACTCACTCTCTATCTTTATCTCTGTCTCTCTTTCTCTCACTTTGTCTGTGACATTAAACAACAAACGGGAATAATAATAATAATATTAATAATAATAATAATAATAATAATTTTAAAGTAATAATAATAATAGTTGATGCGTATGAGAAAGAGTGCTGGGTTACCAAGGAAGATTTTCTAAACTTGTACTGCCGTTCTTACGTTTTCATCTTAATTTAGATTAAAATGTACGTACTATCATTTCCTGATCAGTACCTGAATCATTAAAACTGTCGAAATCATTTTTTATATTTCTGATAATACACGGGGTTGCAAAACGTGATGTTCACACGATT
>SHCU01000004.1:1467896-1512352 GCA_004307685.1 Ceratina australensis
TTCTGTTTAAGTACCCTCTTTTTTTATTACAATTATTTGAGCTGCTACTCGAGGAGTTTCAATTTCAAGAGACGGGGGCATCGATATAGACACGCAATCGTTACGACGATGTATTTACTGCCAAAATGTTTTATCGGAAATCCTATGATCTTACTTGCCTGTCAAGGTGACCAATTTCAGGTCGCACTTGACAGAATCACTTCCCGTTCTATTTTGTTTCTCCTCCGTAGAGAGTATCCGTGGTTACCTGCGAAGTGCCATGTACTTCCTGTTACTCTTTGTTTGAAATTTTAATTCTTCGAGTAGCAAAATGAAATCCCTGCATTCATCGCAAGCATTATTAAAAGAGTATCGCCACTTGGAAAAAGTACATTCATCACGTTGTATGTTTAAATAATAAGTTAGTTGTATAAACGAGCTCGACGGAAAGGTTGAAAAACAATGATCTGTGAAACGTTTATTAAAAATAGACTGCGAGAAACGTCCATATTACGAAGTATATAGACTTAAAAAAGAAGCTGTTATAACTCTCTACATAGATACTTTGTACTTCCACGATTTTACTTAAAATAAAATAGGAGACGTAACGAGAGAAAAGTGAGAAAAGTAAGAAAGCGTGTTTCATCGTAAAAAGAAAGAGGAAAAAATAGGGAACCCTAATTCTGTTGGTAGCTCAGGATTATAGACCAAACGAATAGATGCGAAAAATATATTTTGATACGTTGCTATTTTATTGAACTACTCACTCTCTATCTTTATCTCTGTCTCTCTTTCTCTCACTTTGTCTGTGACATTAAACAACAAACGGGAATAATAATAATAATATTAATAATAATAATAATAATAATAATTTTAAAGTAATAATAATAATAGTTGATGCGTATGAGAAAGAGTGCTGGGTTACCAAGGAAGATTTTCTAAACTTGTACTGCCGTTCTTACGTTTTCATCTTAATTTAGATTAAAATGTACGTACTATCATTTCCTGATCAGTACCTGAATCATTAAAACTGTCGAAATCATTTTTTATATTTCTGATAATACACGGGGTTGCAAAACGTGATGTTCACACGATTTAAGAGTTTCGGGTATAAGCCGTTATCAATGCGTTAATACCGCTGATAAAGCTAACTAAGGATACTGGCGACACTTCGAGACACCCGTAGTAATCCCTGTGGATACGGCTTACGCTCGAAATTCTCAAAGTTCTCCGGGTCGTGAGAACCTACAATTACGAAGAATGTGATACGTTTTAATTTTATCGACGAGCTTTTCAGAAGAAGAAGCAAGGTTTTAGGTTTGCAAGACGCAAAGATTCATTGTATGCACCGTTAGTGAGTTAATGCCCACACCTAGTATCGCACGTATAAATCACATTTTGCAATCCAACAGTTTCTGTGTATAATTTGTTAAAAACTATCGTGTGTACGCTGCTACTTATTTGCATAATTGAAGATACGTAAAAACTTCTCCGATGAATTCGTTATCGTCATTTATATCTAGTAGCCGTGTACACGTAAATATATATAAACCTGCAATGCGACAGAAACACTTTACAGAATACGAAACGTCGATTTTTATACTCGGATGTTTTTTATCTTCGAAACTTATTACCGATCAGTCAAACGAGAAGAACAATGCTTTTTCCAAGAGCCAGCATTGTTTATCGTATATTTGAGATTAACGTGAACGATTGTTTCACAGGAGCTAGGAAAATCTCAGCGAGAGAGAAACGAATAAAAACGATATACATTTGTTAATTAATACTGTATAACTGTATAGAGATGGTCGGGAGCTAAATGTGATTCCGTATACACTACCATATACTATCGAAGAAGAAAGGAATAACAGCTCACGTATACGCATTAATAGTTAAGGCTATCCACGTCTCAGTAGCGCGTAAAATGTAATCGAGAAATTTGAATCTAGCTCTATTTTAGAAACCGCTGTCGACAGTTTAAACGCGAGATAAGGGAATACTTCACTGCCGTGAACCGTTGAAACGATTCGAGATCACTGCCACAGTTTTTCCGATGAGGTGGTGACACACAAGTGACTTGAGCGTTCGTTCATTCCATTATGTTCCAGAAATTGTTTGTTCTTAGCGAATTTGAAGAACGTGTACAAGGCAGATTTCGAAATAAACGAATTTTTTAAATAACTCTCGCTGCACAATTTAATTTAGTTTTTAGTTGAATGTTTTATTTGTTCCTCGATCAATTTTAACTGATTCATCGTTTCGTTCGCTGACCGATTTGACAGCGAAACATCGATCGCTTAATATGATCGCGTGCCTGAAAATTTCTCGGATTCGTCAGCGATGTAACGGTCTCTGTTCACACGTCGCTTTTATTCGACACGTTAATTTTGCAGGAACTACAGACATCGGGGAATTCGCAGACTCCGAATTTCTTCGTTCTCCTCTTGACGCACTTCCAACACTGTTCCTTGACGCGACGCAAAGCTTGGTCCTCCCTGCAGACCTCGCAAGGAATATTTTTCAATGCCTCGAGATTCTTTTTCCTGACCCGTTCTTCTTCCTCCAGCAGCTTCCTCGCCTGTTTCGAAATTCTCTTTTAAGCGACAATACGAGTATATATTTAAATGACGGCTACTCGAATCGATGCTCACGACGAGTTTCTTATCCATTGCTATCGTGGACAACGCGATCAATTGACGGAGATCTTCCTTTCTGGTCTCGGGAACGTTACCGTGTACCCAGCGCAACAGTTGATACGATATGAAGTGTATGGGATCTGACGGCCTGTACTTCAAAGTTCTGGCTATTGCCCAGGACAGTGGTACCATGATATTTTGCCTGTAATTCGAGACGAGAGAATCTTAATCGCGAAAAGAAACAGGTATTTCATCATGATGTTCATTGTGGCGGACCTTAAATAATCGTTCCTTCTCGCGTTTATCTCCTCGTCCGTTCTCAGTTCCTCCAAAACGTGACACCGGCAAGAGTACCCGTGAGGATCGTCTGATATATCCGTAGTAGAATCGATCGACGAATTGGTTTTCGAATTCGTTTCGCAGACTGTTTTTAAGATATCTGAACCACAGATCGGTTCCAATATGGTCAAGCTGCACTCGCATATTATTTCCTAAAAATTACACGATGGAAGATCCTGTACTCGCGGCGGACGTATGTATACACAGAGAGATCAAGCGGGGCAAAATGAATTTTTTTTCCACGCTGTAGATAGATAGATAGATGTAAAAGTACTTTGTCGAGACCTCCACTGTCGACAGTCTCTCGTCCATCTCGTTCAGCCCCAGATCCATCAACATCTGCTCGGTCTCCTGATCGATTCCGTGTTTTTCCACCAACGCTACGACCTCATCCTCGATCCCGATCAACGTCAAAAATTCGATCACCTTAGCCGACGCGACGCTGATCTCGGTTTGCCAATTGATGATCCCGGACACGTCGACGCCGCTGAGCGTCAAGTGACGAATCACGTACGGACTCTGAAGAAAGATACCGTGGACGATTATGTTCCAACATTCGGGCACATTGAGACCGACAGACGTCAAATTCAGAATCAGTTCGTCGCTAAATTTCTTCGACCACATCTCCTCAAATTCTAACGCGTACGGCTCGACGTTGAATCGTTTGTAACAGAGGATCTCGTCGGGGCTGAGGCTGATCAATCCCAGCTTCATTGCTTTTACGATACTTTGGAGAGACATGCCTAAAAATCAATTCCTCGCTGATTCGTTTCATCGCGAGGTTCACACCTTCGCGGACGAACACACCTTTGCTTCGTATTTCCTTTAATACTTGGACGCTGTACAAACCGCTGTTAACGGTGATCTTCAGCCTCGTTATGTTCGCATCGCCGGGGAGAGCCGCCTGTTTGTTTTGAACGCATTGTTTTATCCTGTCTGTGAGCAATCGCAGCAAACGTTCCTTGCTCCACGAACCGTAGACTTGTAGCCCTTTCTTAGTTAGAATAATCTCTAATTTCGTCTCGTGATACGCTTCCTCGGAGGTCGAGGATGACGAGGAACACGTCGAACATGACAAATCCGACGAAGGTCTTCTAAAAATGTTGTCCGATTAGAATTGGAAAGGTGAGCGATATCTAACGATACCACGCGGATTCGATCGTTACTTTTCTGCTTTTTTCTCGGGTTTAGTGTAACATCGTGTATCTAATAGAAAATGTGTCATTTCGCAACAAGGTTAAAAATGATACAATTTTGAAGATTATGACATTTGTGGTAGAACAGTTGTTCAGAGTCAAACGTTTTAACAGGCAACTGTTCTTAAAAGTTCACGACACGTTATCTTGGTACGGCGACCGATATAAATGCACAAGTCTAATTTATTTACAAGTAGTTACATCGAAATAATTGTATATAAGACAACGTCGTCGTAGCAGCTCGCGCACAATTAAAATGTGAGTGCTTAACAGCAAAAGATTTTAAATAAATAAATGTACAAATAGGTCGTCGAGTTCTCTCGCGCGATACGCGTCACCCTTGATTCATTGTGCGAATATAAAAATCAGCTGGACAAATACACGAAAGAGTGAAAACAATTGTTCTAAAATTAATATTCCCTTCCGTCGAACCTATCATTTTTATCGACAATTTATTAATAGAAATTATCTACGTGCACGCAGAATATATTTACAATATAAACTTTCGTATTACAAATATCTATAAAATCGAATCGTTTAACGAATAACGTTAAAAGCTAGAAGCAAACTCATTCGTGTGTCGACCGAGTATATAAGACTGTATAATGCGTAATTCACGTTTTATCGGAAAGTCCTCCCACCTAAGTTAACGTTTTCGTTTGAAACCGTAGAACAGTTCCTTTTCAGAAATTATCACCGACAGAACCGTATATCTTTAATTAAATGAAGCAGTAACAGGTCGAAGGCTGTTCCAGCGTGTCAAGTTCTCCGTGCAGTTGAATTCCTCTCTCGCCTCTCTCGCCTCTCTTTCTCGGGTAAGTCACGGAATTGGGGGCGGACTCGAGGGTACCGAACATGTCCCAGAGGCCTGGCGTTTGTAATATCTGTAAAAAGGAATCGATCGCGTATCACGGAATCGAAAATGATCGACGTTGTTTGTACCTTCTCTACGAGCTCCTCGAAGCAGCATTTGATCCCATCCGCCGTTTTGGCACTGCTCTCGATATACAAAGTCTGGTGTCTTCTGGCGAACTGTAGGCCTTCCTCCGTGCTCACCTCTCTGTTCGGTAAATCTATCTTGTTACCGATAACCATTTTAACGATGTTACTCCTATCGCAGTACGTGTTCAGCTCGTTCAACCAAGTTTCCAGCTTCATGAAAGTAACTCTATCCGTGACATCATAGACCAATATAGCACCCTGGCCGTTTCTATAATAACTAGGTGTGAGAGTACGAAAACGTTCCTGGCCGGCAGTGTCCTGTAACGATTTTTGTCTTGATAATTTTTAAATAAAGGAAACAAAGCGAGCGACGACGACTAACCCAAATCGCTAGTTTCACCGTAACCCTGTCGATGGTGATCTTCTTTGTCCTGTAATCCATACCTACTGTGCTTTGCATATTTTCATGAAATTCATCCTCGATGAATCGTAGAAGAATACTAAAAGAATATAAATAGGTGTTAACAGATTTGAGATCGGATCAGAAGTCGTGGACGTCCTAGCGTCATAGATATCGGTAGAGAACAAGTACCTCGACTTTCCGACGCTTGACTCTCCTATCATTAATATTTTTAATGATGTTAACACTTCGTCATCCATTGTGTTACCGTTATACTATCACAGCGGCCTAAACCTTATTTATATATTCTCAACGCTGTAAACAGATTAATGAGCACGATCAGAATAAATGCAAGCGGAAATTAGCGAAAATATTGCGAGAAACAAACTGTTTCGGGATACTGACTTTTCCTTTGGTATACAGCGAGCACAGGAAGGAATTAAATGGGCTTAGGGGCATACGGGAGCCAAGCTAGCACCCCTGGCGGGAATTAGGGAAACTACGAAAATTTTATTCTCATTTTTTGGGCATAATTTTGGACGAAGTATAATCATTTGCATATATCCTTGTTCAGAAAACGTGACTGATGGCGCCATAGAGCCCTTTTTTGGGAAAATCGACAAAAAAAATAAATTTATCTATAAACGAGTGGTTTTCTACGCTTTCAGAAGCGAAATTGCAAAATCGGACTCTATTATCGTTGTTGGAAAGTCTTGAAAAATCTTCCCTGGTTTTGTAAATTTGCCGGGAAAATCGGTTAAATAAGTAAATAAATAAATAAATAAATCCCACGTCGCTCCCGTAAACCTAACCTATATAGATTTCGTTGAGAAAGCATCAGGCGGGATTTAGGCGAGCAAGGTTAAAAAATGATGTGCACCACTTGTAATTACGAGTTCCTTGGATGATTGTCACCGGGTAAAACGCTTACCGTGCACATGTGCAAGCTCGCTCGAGTTCAACGAATCTCACTACGTTGTTGCAACGGTGAGCGCGAGATATCAGATAAATATTACGGTGCACTGTCAGCGTGACGAAGCTGTGGACGAGGGAAAGCGGGGAATCACGGGGCAAGGCTGGTTAACAATATTATAGTTGTTGCAAAACGGTGCAGATGTCGTCTGAATTTGTTTCTGTTGCTGTTGGTTACGGAGATTTGGTAATGGCCGAGAGAGGAAAGAGTTGAGGTTAAAAAGTTAATTAAAAAGAGTGCCGTGGGTGAGGAAAAAGGACAGAGAAGAGAGGAAGGACAGGAAGAAAGGAAAGGAAGTCTATAAGAAGAAGAATAAGAGAAAAGAAAGTAGATAGGAGAGGAAAAAGAAATGTCCGGGTAAAAGAATATAGAGAAAATAGATTTAAGGAAAGATGCTCAGTATTAAAAAGGACTATTTTGATGTGTTTACATATAATATATAGGTTATTATCTTGTAACTTTGCGTATCTATTCATCGTTATACGAAAGAAAAATAACTATGTGCGATAACCAAAGACTGAGAAGTGCCAAAAATTAAAAGTAGATGTAAGATAAATTAAGACTGCGATAGGACTAAGAAAGGTTATGGTACGGGAGACACATAGGTGAGAGAATGGAGAGAAAGGAAACAGAAAGAGCGATGGATGAGAGAGATGCGTGAAGGAATGTATGTACTAGACCTAAGTTAAAATGTATGGAACATGTGGTGATATGGGCTAGTCCCGAACACCCTCTAGTGGGAAAATAAAGAAGCTATCTATCTATAGCGGTTAAGGTTCAGTCGCGGTCAAAAATACGAGAGATCTTCTGATTATAATAGTTTAAAGGAGAGATTAACTCAGACTGATTATTTTTTTTGTTCTGCTGGTCTTTATTTTTTGGCACATTCACAGATCACTACCGTGCTGATTTTATAAGTGGTTCGAGAAGAATCGTCCAAACATAACGACGATAAGGACTTGCGCGTAGTCTTAAAACCTAGGCCTACCAACTTTATCTGAGCTTGGAGCACGTGTGTGCCTAAGTGGAGGGGTTGATTTCGATGGCTCCCGTCTCCGATCTGGCATGTCTGGTTCGTAGAGTAGGTGTAAATAAATTGTTTTCGTCATGTTAGTAGAAAAAGTATCCAAGTATGTGAATTCCGCGAGTCAAGTTTTCAAGGCACTGAATGGCATATTTCTGATATACAAGCCATCGCTCATATACTTCAATACGATGAGAGATACGATAATTAAAAACTTATGCAGAGGTTAGGACATAACTTTTGTGTAGGATGAATAGTCCTGCAAATAAAATTGATTTATTTCAGATTTAAATGATTTGAAAGTACGACCACCAGAAAAGTATGTAGCTATAGAAGGACAAGTAAATAAGCGAATGAAAGTTGTCATTCGTGACAGTTTCGCGGATCATACGTTAGTAGTAGGACCTCGTTATCAGCCAAATGACTTTAGATTAGCTGCTACGAAGATCATGCATGCAGACGTGTCTGGTATACTAGTGTGTGGACTTAACAAGGGCAACCGGTTGATCCATAATTTGAAGACATCCAAATGTTTAAGGTTTTATAGAGTAAAAGGATTGTTAGGACAAGCAACAGATAATTATTTTCATACTGGGAAAATAGTAGAGAAGTCTACGTTTAAACATGTAAAACGTGGTCATCTTGATAAATTATGTAGCTCCATGCAATCTTCCCATCAAAGGAAAATGTTTGAGTACGTTGTTAAAACTTCATACTAAAAATAGAAAACGATACAATATTTGTTGCACAAGTACAAAGAAATGTTTGATCTTGGCAGTCATAGGAGTATTTAACATCTTTGGATCAGTGAAAATCTATAAAAAAAAGTTGCCACAAAATTATTTTTTGCTTTGAATTTCAAGATCAATTTTTTTGTTATATCTTATTCTTCTATGCATCATGGAGAATAAAATGTATCAAAGAAACCCTGAGTAAAAGTTTAACCATTCTTAAAAAATAATAGCAGGCTCTCATTATTAGTACTTATTTTCTTAAAAATGATTCATATTTCTAGTAGAACAAGTAGCTAATATTGTTGTTTATCTGTTTTATTGAAAGTCCAATATAATTGATTGTAATCAATATTACCTTCTAAGGCTCCAGATCTAAAGAGAAAACGAATAGAATATGCCTTGGTCTGCTAAAACCAAATATTTCTATACATTCCACACATATGTATAATTATATGCTTTTAGTGTTTCTGGGGTAGACATTCAAAGCCAGGCTGCATATGAATTAGCGCTTAAAGGCCTGTTTAGACCAGCAGATTCCAATATTCCTATGATATACACAATTAAGTGTATAGATTTTTCACCTCCAGAATTTACACTAGGTAAATCATTAATAAAGTATAAAAATTTGCAAACTGTTTTAAGGAATTCTGTATATCTTTGACTTATATTTTTACAGAGATTGTTTGCACAAATGAGTACGAGATGTATCTGAAAACTATAATTCACGATTTAGGGATGCAACTTCGTAGCTGTGCTACCTGCACGCAAATACTTTGCGTACAAGATGGTTTGTTTAATATAAAGGACGCGTTGTTGCCAAAGCATTGGACTTTAGAAGAAATTATTAGTAGTGTGCAAATGTGCAACCAGATCATTGATCAAAATATAGATGTATTGAATCAGGATGTACCGGAATTAAAAGAACCTGTCGAAGATACTCCTATCATTGGGCAATAAATATATTATCTTTTACATAGTAACATTGTTTATTTCTTATCGCTATCATCTCAGACATCGTATTATTATACATTTGGTACAAAACGAATTTTAACTTCATTTGCAAATATTATACTTCGCTACGACTTCTTTTGCACCGTTGAGTAGAATCGGCATCATCACGTCGATCTTTCGATTTGGTCATCTTGGGTCTCGGCTTATATTTATTTGCCTTCGGCCATTGCTGCATTTTCATGCTTTTTGCTATCACCCGTTTTTGATGATCCAACTGTGGGAATAAATCTGTAAAAAAAATATGAGAAATAACATGAAACTTTGATGGCTGGACTCTTGCATATGCGAATTTTCTGAACTAGCGGTTATCAGCATCACATTTATATTTGTAACAAAGCTTACAATGAAGTGTCACTGGCGGCCAGTCATTCTAATCATTATATACCGGTGGCAAAAATCTTTTTGTGAAAAGCATCGTAACATTGAAGTAACAAGAATACAGTTAAATTTTGTTAGAATCATACGTATCTTATACCTTGAGATTTTTCTAATGCTTCTTTCGCGGAATTCATCTCTGCCTCTTGAATACTGTGACCCGAGGCTTTTGCTAATCGTTTTCCTTGAAAGTATACAGCAACAGTATAAACTCTCGTATTCGTTGGCCCTTTACACTCGATCACTCTGAAAGAAAGTAGTATGTATTGCTATATAGTCGATTATCTAAAGAAATTCATCACAACCTTATCTTACTTATACACAGGAATATCGGGCTCTCCACCATCCATTGTCCTTAATGTTAAACAACACTGTTGCAATTTACTCTTAGGATCGTTCCAGTCTTGATTCATAATAAAGTCTTGCAAACGTGGAAAGAAACATACGTCGCAGAAAACTTGACAATACTCTAAACCCTTATCAACGTAAAGGGCACCTAAAAATGCTTCGAGTAAATCTGCCCTGTCTTTTGTTTTCAACTCTGCCTTTGGGTTACCGTAAAGCGCGTATTGAGTCATCCCCAAATCGTCGCATACAACGGCTTGAGTTTTATTATTTACAAGAGAACTACGTAACAGCTAAAAAGTATAGAAGTGTATCGTCTTGTGTTTGTCGAGTAGCTTACCATATTACTTACCGATAAATGCCCTTCGTGATGTTCCGGGAAATATTTGTACAAATATTCGGATACTATAAGTTGTAACACTGTATCTCCTAAAAATTCTAAACGTTGATTAGAACCTAACGTGAGGTTTGTGTACCCTATACTACGATCAGTAAATGCTCTGGCCAACAGACGAATATGTGTAAATTCTATCCCAATGGACTCCTCGAATTCTGTTAATTTCTAGACACGAACAAAAAAGTGTTACTCTCTTAAAGACACGGTATTTACAAAATGAACTTACTTGTAGCAGTTCGAAACTCGGTATCCATTGTCGATCACCCGTTGGTTCCTGTTCTTGTAAAGGATGTTTCGGATAGTTTATCCAGACCTTAGCTAGATCCTCCTCGTCTTTAAACAACGTTTCTCCAAAAACTCTATCAGCCACTTCTATGCCACCGTCGAGGAATAAAGAGCCCATTAATGCTTCAAAACAGTTGGCCATCGCGTGTCTTAATTCCAAATCGTGGCAAAGATCACTTCCATGAGCGTAGAGCATATATTCTTCTAAATTCAATTTTTTCGCTAACACAGCGAGATGCTGATTTTGAACGATAGCTGCTCTGTATGTAGCCAAGCCACCTTCTTCCAAATCAGGGAACATATGAAATAAATGAATCGATGTAAGAAACTCAACTACAGCATCTCCTAAGAACTCTAATCTCTCGTTGTGCGCTATAGATGATTCAGTTTCAGTTCGCGCTCCAAATCTTGACATTATATTTATCAACGTATTGATGCCACGCTTGCGGGTATTCATATAATGTATCCGACGATCACCGTACTCTGGTTGTCTTATCCCACAATTGGTCAAAGAGTTTCGGGCGTGATCCGGATTTGTGCCGAAATTCTCGCGGTAACTAGGATGCGTAAGCGCTAACTGAAGAAGATACCTATTTTTAAATGAGTAGCCTAACGTACGCTCTAAGTTGTCTAAAGACTTATGAAATCTCAGATGACAAACGAGAACTGGTATCAACATAGCGTGTTGCACTATGTCGCACATTATTCCAGTTCTGTAAAATCCTTCGGAACTAACGTCCACGGTAACATCGCGTTTCATTTTACTTTGCGTTCTTAATTCTTGAAGCTTATTCTCTTTTGCTTCCAACTTTCTTTTATCTTCGAACGACGGTTTCGGCATGTTAGCTAACAAGTGCCGAAATTTGACATAATCTCTCCACGCTTTTTGATAACTGAAATAAAAAATCAACATATGCATCAGCCTTTCCTTGGCTTTTAATGATAGATTAATTCTTTATTATAGTAAAAGAATTACTCTGCATTTCCTGCGTAGCTAAGTTGCGGGGGCCGAATCCCAAAATGTACTATCTCGGGATAAGCAATTTCTCCGGGCGTGTGATCCGTTTGATTTCTGTCTAGTTGATCCACACGAACGCTGCAAGGCTTTTTCGCAGGGTATGTGACGATCATACCCTTTACCTCGTCGGCTATGTTTTGCCACTCGTATTGGGGCATTTCTATTACCCTAGACAGATCATTCGGATCGATTAACAATTTACTACTCTTTATTAAATAATTCAAAACCTCATTCATGGATAATATTTCCTGTCCATTGTCAGCTAAATCGCGTACGAATCTTGGCATAAAATGGAATTGGCCACAGCCCTCTCTATCCTGCGCTGCTTTTAAATCAAAATCAACGAGCTCCAGTATTTCTTGGAACAAATAAGTTTCTGTAAAGAATAATTTATACATACAGAATAATACAGTGTCGAATAATATTCTGAAACTGATAAAGGAGACGGAACTTACGAAAATAATCCAATTCCCGAATAGTGAAATTTTCTGGTAACTTTTCATCTATATAAAGAATGGTATACTCTATATTAAACCTTATCACTTTGCAGGTCGGCAATTTTACAATTGGAAAATGCGAGAGCATCGAAAATCCTTCAAATATAAATTCGTGTTCGTCGTGCTTAATAATCGTCGGTGTTTTGGTAAGGAAGTTCGTTGGCGGACTAATCGTTATTCGGTAATGATATAATTTATCGGCATTGTTCGAATTTAAATCGCACTTATTTATTGAACCTTCTCCGGCGTAAATTCCATGCCGGATACCAGACCTTCTCGATTTCGCGCTACATCTACACAGCGGCCCATCGTTCATTTCTCCAGGGTCATTAAACCACATTTCAGGATGTAATCTGTGCGGATGTTGTTTCTTCGCCATTAATTCCTCCATCATTCTATCGTCTTCATCCATTGAGCTTTCACTATCTGAAGAAGAACTACTGCATGCTTCGGATTTATGTCTACATAAACGAGCTCTAGTCTTTCTCGGAGGTGGTTCATATGGAGCTTGCAAAGCTCTCGCAGCTGCAGCTCTATCCAGTAATATATTTTTAAATAAATCGCACAATTCATGTAATTTAGGCGTGCCCTTCATTATTTTTGGATTACTCTCATCCCTGGTGTAATACAAATCTGCTGGTGCTGTACGTGTCCAAACTTTCCTTGCATTCTCCATAATGCCTTCGGTTCCCATAGCAGATAATTCATCCATTTTCCTCTCTATATCTTTGCTCGTGGCGCAATAGCCTTGCCTATATTTTTCTAGGATTAATTCTCTTTCAGTTGGATCCTTCTTAGAGGAATTCTTGTTTGGACTACCAGTTCTAGATCTGTAACATGGGTTGTCTGGAGATCTTGATCTTCGTGTGCTTCTGTAATTTGTATATGTTCTTGGGAAACGCGCCGTATGCGAACTTCTTCTGTACAATGATCTTCTATCAGAATCTGCTTCACCGTGTAAACGTTCTCTAGAAATTGATCTGTTTCTAGGGTGCTTCGTATAGCTGTCTCTCTGTGAATCATGTCTTGATCTATATGGGGACTTGCTAGACTTCCTTTCTCTTGATCTACTTTCACTGCTTCTAGAACGCCTTCTATTACTTGAACGAACTGAACTAACTGACGGTTCTCTGTCCCTAAACTTCGATTCAAATCTTCGATTTCTTGATGCATTGTTATACGTTTTATATCCTGCTTTTGTATCGTCTTCTTGTGTTTTACTTGCCTCATACCACGAGGCTCTATCATCTTGAGATTTATAACAATCTGACGAGTATGTATTGGTATTCCAATCTGTATTAGTGTTATTTTGATATGCAGGTCCATCATCCCAGGTTGAATTGTAATTTCCAGCTGCTGATTGAGAGTAATTACACCCTCCATAATTCTGGCTATCATACTGAGTCTCTGTTTGATCCTGATAAGGAGTATCGTAATAAGTATTTGGAACTTCATTCTGATAGTATGTTCCCACTGGATTATATGGCGGGGCAAAATTTCCAGGTCTGTTTTCATATACAGGCATGTTATAAGGTGGTGGTTGTCTATAATTTGGAGGTGGCAAATTTGAGGATGGCAAATTTTGGTGTTGTACAGGATAATATCTCATGTTTTGTGGTTGAGAAACTGCTGAACCCCAAAAATAGGGTTGGCCCATATTGGGAGGAAAATTTGCCATTTCCAGCAGTATATTTCGCCTGAAAAATAATTTAACTAAATGATCAAGCCTGTGGTTATGAATCATGTCTTTCATAATTAACAGATTTACTCGCCTTAATATATATCAATTTAGAATGTAACTGTAAGAGATAAAGATATTACACAGTTTTTGACATTAATTTGTCGAATTGTATCCATTATTTATTTGCGTAAACAAACATTACTACCAAGCAAGCTAAGTACTATCCAATCAGCACTACCTTTAGACTTGTCATAAGGTTAGTACGGTTAGTACAATACTACTCTGCACCAAGGTGCCAGATTGGGGACGGGAACCATCAAAATCAGCCCCCCCACTTACACACACTATCACACAACTGCGTGCTCCGAGCTCGGGTAAACTTCGGCCAGTAGAGAGAGAGAGAGTGAAACATCAGTCTGTCACTCTTGCACTTGCTAAACTCATGTCAGAGAGGAAATGATGAAGTTATGTCACAAACTTTTCTAAGGAGGCACATCGTCCATCGAGATACTATTACAGAATGGTAATACATGTAATCGTTGGAAGGAACAACGAATGGATGGAACGAACGAACTGCTGTCGGAATCAGAATCATATCCGAATGAATAATTGAACCTCTTCACTTGGTACCGCATGGGTGACTTTGGAATTAAGCGAAGAAACACAGATGAAGGCAGGCGAAGATTTTAGAAGATTAGTATCTATACATACGTAATTGTATGATTGATACAATCTGATTAATAAATGAAGTGAGAACGATTAATGGAAAGAAATTCATTTTTACGGTCCTGAACCGAACGATCAATTCCACTTCTCCTCTTGGTAATGCATCCGAAATTTTCAAACGAAGAAATGCAAATGATAAATGAAAGGAAGGATCGCAAAATAAAAATACAGAGATTTATTTTCATTCATTTATTAATCCAAGTTAAATTCGATTTAATTATTACAATGTAACATACAATTTTAAATACAGAAATTCTTAGACTAAGTAGTAGTTCTTCGCCTGGTAGCGTTTGCAAAGATTAGACTTTGCAAACGCTACCAGCCCAGGTCTCACCACGTGGAGGTGACTACTATCGAGACCCGGCCGACGGACAATATCCGCCAACCCCTTCCTTGATAAATTCTCTATCATACGGTCGAATATGGGAAAAACTATTATACGATAGCGAACAAAACTCTAAATACGAACTATTGACTCTACTTGCAAATGCAATGAAACTATTGACTCTAATAAAAACTTGAGAGCAAAAGTGAGATTCTGCTCGGGTAACCAGTGTTCGAGTCGAGCAGGGCCCTGCACGAGGATAAACCACGTCCTAGCGTGAGAGTGATCCGAACCACCAGCCGACGAACTTACAGCGAGCATGCGACTTAACAGCGCCGTTGGAAGGAACAGAGAGCACCCTCGACAACTGGAACAGGCCATCCAAGATGCAGGACCCAAGCCCTGGTCAAAATGACCAGGACCGCAGTTTCTCCCACTGGTACCCAAGACAGAATCTCACTATACTAATTCGCGGCGCGGGTAAACTAAATCGCGAGAAAAATGATCTAAATTAATGCGAACAAGGGGTGAAAATAATTCGACCGTGATAAATGAGAATTTTGGAAGGCACACACACATACGCACGCAAAAGGAAAGGGGAAGGGAAAGGGAGAGACCTCGTCCGACGATCGTCGAGCCGAGACTGACTCGAGGAGCGCTGGGCAATGTTTTTGTCAACAATCTCGAGAATTGTTTGTTGACATTATTGTAAATGCTACCGCTTCCAATTTTCATATCTCCTGTTCTGATTTCGATATTTTTGAGATGATTTCAATGTGGTTGACCACTGACCTGATGTTATCACTCTCGGGATCGGTCATTTGGTCATCTGGTCAAGGGTTGAGAAATAAAAATACGAAGATTCGTTTTTATTCGTTTATTAAACAGAATTCAACTACTTTTACAATACATTCATACATCACAATGTCCAATGTAGATTGTAAATTAATGTCTGCAATAAATGTTCATTGTATAATTGCTCATGCTCGTTTCTTGTGTTTTAATCTTTTATATTTGAATGAAGTATGAGTATAAGGAAAAGCAATGAGTGAAGATCGATGGATGTTGTATTTAAAGAATTAATATTATTTACAATTTTATTTTCAAGAATATTTTGTATTTCCAGATTCGTCAACTCCTGGAATCTGTAATTGTCGAGACGACTGAGTACAAATGCTTACAGTCTCAATTCTCTGTATTGTATAACATAGCCAAAAGAAAATACGGTCATTTCAATACGGAAGCAAGTGGAATGGACGAGAATAGCTTGTCCTTTCATCTCGATTACGATGACGACGATGTCGCGAGCAGGGCGACGACGAACGTATCTGCGAGAAATTGGGTTACGAGATCAATGCGTAGCCCGTCGAGGAGATCGACGGTAGGATCTTGGTACAAGCCCGATCATAGGATCACCATGCTCAAATCAAAACGAAAGAAGAACTATGAATCGGTACCGAAGGATCTAATTACTATAAAATCCAGTTCTCGAACTATGAAAGCGTACGTAAAATTAACGAAAGCGTACCGCTCGCCGCATTAATTGCGCCGTCTCTCTCACGTGATAGCATTAAATTCTTAACGCGGGGCTCTGTATATTCAAACAGGATTGCGATGAGCGAACAAGAAGAAATGGAGGATAGTGTTACAGTTCCGGATAAATTAACTGGCCCTCTACTTGCGAAGGCAAATTTTAATTAACAACTGATATAAAACTGTAATACAATATATTGACGATTTATATTTACTTTATTTAGATCCGACAAGACGTGGCGGAAAGCGAAACAAAGAAGCGTGTGAACTCCTTCTTGAAAAATGATGTAAAATAACTGCAGTACATATTATGTTATAAAGTCACCATTCATTCCTAATTACACTTTGACAGAAAATTTCGTGACGGATAAATTCTAATGAATTTCAAGCATAAAATAGGTTGAAGAGATATAAAGTAAATTGCTTGTATAATTTCTATGTCCCGTATAACGTTAACACTGATTCTACCACGATCATATATCGTCATTATATGATAGAATATTTTTAAAAAACGATACACTATCTTCAAGCACAGAACATGGTAGGAATCGGTGCACAAACGTTAACAGATCATAGAAAGAGATGCTAGAACGTACTATAGTAGAGATATGTATGAATGTATTGTAAAAGTAGTTGAATTCTGTTTAATAAACGAATAAAAACGAATCTTCGTATTTTTATTTCTCAACCCTTGACCAGATGACCAAATGACCGATCCCGAGAGTGATAACATCAGGTCAGTGGTCAACCACATTGAAATCATCTCAAAAATATCGAAATCAGAACAGGAGATATGAAAATTGGAAGCGGTAGCATTTACAATAATGTCAACAAACAATTCTCGAGATTGTTGACAAAAACATTGCCCAGCGCTCCTCGAGTCAGTCTCGGCTCGACGATCGTCGGACGAGGTCTCTCCCTTTCCCTTCCCCTTTCCTTTTGCGTGCGTATGTGTGTGTGCCTTCCAAAATTCTCATTTATCACGGTCGAATTATTTTCACCCCTTGTTCGCATTAATTTAGATCATTTTTCTCGCGATTTAGTTTACCCGCGCCGCGAATTAGTATAGTGAGATTCTGTCTTGGGTACCAGTGGGAGAAACTGCGGTCCTGGTCATTTTGACCAGGGCTTGGGTCCTGCATCTTGGATGGCCTGTTCCAGTTGTCGAGGGTGCTCTCTGTTCCTTCCAACGGCGCTGTTAAGTCGCATGCTCGCTGTAAGTTCGTCGGCTGGTGGTTCGGATCACTCTCACGCTAGGACGTGGTTTATCCTCGTGCAGGGCCCTGCTCGACTCGAACACTGGTTACCCGAGCAGAATCTCACTTTTGCTCTCAAGTTTTTATTAGAGTCAATAGTTTCATTGCATTTGCAAGTAGAGTCAATAGTTCGTATTTAGAGTTTTGTTCGCTATCGTATAATAGTTTTTCCCATATTCGACCGTATGATAGAGAATTTATCAAGGAAGGGGTTGGCGGATATTGTCCGTCGGCCGGGTCTCGATAGTAGTCACCTCCACGTGGTGAGACCTGGGCTGGTAGCGTTTGCAAAGTCTAATCTTTGCAAACGCTACCAGGCGAAGAACTACTACTTAGTCTAAGAATTTCTGTATTTAAAATTGTATGTTACATTGTAATAATTAAATCGAATTTAACTTGGATTAATAAATGAATGAAAATAAATCTCTGTATTTTTATTTTGCGATCCTTCCTTTCATTTATCATTTGCATTTCTTCGTTTGAAAATTTCGGATGCATTACCAAGAGGAGAAGTGGAATTGATCGTTCGGTTCAGGACCGTAAAAATGAATTTCTTTCCATTAATCGTTCTCACTTCATTTATTAATCAGATTGTATCAATCATACAATTACGTATGTATAGATACTAATCTTCTAAAATCTTCGCCTGCCTTCATCTGTGTTTCTTCGCTTAATTCCAAAGTCACCCATGCGGTACCAAGTGAAGAGGTTCAATTATTCATTCGGATATGATTCTGATTCCGACAGCAGTTCGTTCGTTCCATCCATTCGTTGTTCCTTCCAACGATTACATGTATTACCATTCTGTAATAGTATCTCGATGGACGATGTGCCTCCTTAGAAAAGTTTGTGACATAACTTCATCATTTCCTCTCTGACATGAGTTTAGCAAGTGCAAGAGTGACAGACTGATGTTTCACTCTCTCTCTCTCTACTGGCCGAAGTTTACCCGAGCTCGGAGCACGCAGTTGTGTGATAGTGTGTGTAAGTGGGGGGGCTGATTTTGATGGTTCCCGTCTCCAATCTGAGACGGGAATCATATTATTTTATCATTGTTATAAAATAACTTTTATTTTAAACTTATTTATTATGTAAAATAGATATGTAGAAATTCTTCCTAGTTGGCTTTTTTACCATCTGATGAAACATTCCAGTTTGTGCCTCTGGTGCTACGCGCCGGTATGAATGTGTTAATACATTTTTGTTAGACAGTTCTTAAAACAGTTTTTACTTCCAAAGTTTTTCTTGTACATACATGTATCACATTAGAAAACATATTTGATCTTTAATGCCAAGGAGTAACATATGCCTAATAACAAAGAGAGATTTTTATTTAATTAACTGTTATTTCTCTTTTACCAGACTTCTGATCTTGTTATGATCTTGATAGATGTTACTTCTTAAACAAATATACACCATATCATAAGCATTATCTGATGACCTTTATGTTGTGCAGTAACTTAAGCTTTAGTATTTCCACTTAACAATTAATGGTTCAAGATACGTAGATTGCCAGAAACGATTTTGTTTTCTAAGATAGTGCCAGGTGGGAGATCGATTCGCTCTCCATGATTTGCGATAATAATCACGGTTCCTTTAATGGTGACTCCTTTTCCGAATGTGACATCGCCAGATACTGTCAAGTGATCTAATTCCAAAATATCCGGAATGGAAGGAAATCTGTTAAGAAATTCCTTCACCTGCAAGAGAAAGACGAATTGAATGTTTTGTTGGTAGAGGGATTCTGAGAAAATTATAAGAGAAAGTTTATGAAACCTTTGCAAAATGATTATCGCCTAATTTGATTAGAGGCGTCGTAGGGAACATTCGTTGAGGACTCATTACCAACGACCCATTGCGAAGAGTGTACAGATTGCTCATGACCAACATTAAATCGGAAGTTTTCTTCACTGGTAGGAATCTACTGCGTGGAACATTTATACCTGTTCACAGAGATTCATTAGAACCAGAGTTTGAACATGTTTAAAGATTGATTGATATTAAACTAACCGATGCTTCCGTCGAACGATTTCATTGCAGCCCCTACGGCCGTTTCCAATTGAATGATATTCAAACCGTTTGAGAAAGTTTTGTTATTGACGATGATCTCCATATTCAAAGAGTTTTGCTCAAGCACTCTTTCGATGGCTAGATAAAAAAAAGAGAAATGAATAGTACGCAGGAGATAACGATTGTTGCAGAATACGCAAAGAAATACGTACCGCTGAGTTTTATCCATAAGTTGTTTGTATTGAAAAATTTGAAGGTTTTTACGGACTTGAAATCGTCTACGTGATCCTTCGGAACTTGCGCAATCTCAAGTAAACGTAGTTTATCCTCATATTTGATCAACGTACCACCCTGCGATTATCATAGCTATTAATTCATTGTAAAGATTTTTATCACCTTAGAAAGAAATTTTATCACCTTAACGTCTGCTCGAGTCTTGTCCGTAACTTCCATAACGAATTCAAGAGGTGACTGATCAGGGTTATTCAACAGCGATTTCAAAATTTTGAAGTCTACAGTGGCACCCAAATTATCGATGTTCGAAATAAAACAATACTCACGGCCCTGCATTAGAAAAATAGTTCAACGATTTTTATCGTAACGTATGAAAGACTTTAATGTCCGCACCTCTTTTATAAACTTCTTCAATAGACCAGAGTTTCGGAAACTTTCATAAAAATCTCCGTGACCGGGAGGATACCACCTGGAAACAATCGTTATTAATCTATCCTATAGCTAAAATCATCTGACTTCAATCTTACGCTTCGATATCATCGGGTATGTCGACGTGTTTCGCGATGGGAAGCAACGAGTCTCTGTTAATGCGTGGATAGCAGCTTTGATTGAACGTTTGAATATCGACATCTATTCCCTTGTATTTCCTAATGATTCGTTGCGTGTCATCGTCGGTGTTGAAAGAGTTCATTAAAATCAGCGGAACGTTAGCGTTGTATGTTTTGTTCAAGTACTAAAAATTAACAGAACGCTAAGATCTCCTCTTAGAAGAAATTAGAAATCATCGTGCATTTTCTAATCACCTCGATTTGCTGGACGGTGAGATCGAGAAACGTGAGCCCGTTTCGTACTGCTATCACGGATTTTGGCCCATGGCATCCCATGCTCGTACCCAAACCTCCGTTCAATTTAATAACTACCAACTTGCTCAAAAGAGCTTTCATCTCTTCCCCCTCCGGTGTTGGCAAGGAATTGTAATCCTTTATCTAAAATAACGCAGTTATATTTTCATCATCCAGAAGAAGTGGCACCGTCATATATGCATTTCGTGAAACGCAAATCGTTAATCGGCGATTGATGATCGTCGAAATAATTGCGCAGTAAATCTTGAAAAACGTGTTTGACGTGTGTTAATTACCGCATCGTCGGGCAACTTCTGTATGCGATCCCATTCTAGCGAAGGGCCTTCCTCCTGCAGAAATCGTTTGAAGAGATGAATGAATCCCTCGAACTGGCGATGGATTTGGTCCTTGATCTGTGGGGTGGTCGCGGTACCCTCGAGCTTCTCGAGTTCGCGTTGCAGCTCGTTCAGCGCATCCCTTTTGGTCCTCTCGCGGAATGCCTGTGTATCTGAGGGACTGCGTTGATGACCGCGTGCCTACGAATTTATTTAGGAAAACGATCGGGCGATAAATACCTGAACTCTTCATAAACAGCGAGGCCCCGTCATCCAATTGCAAAAGATCGTGCATGGTGTACGGATGGTTATTTTAGTCAGTTTTATTTATTCGCTTATTTATTTATAGTCCCTTGCTTTTTCTTTTAATTCACTTGATATACCGCTCGCGGAGGAACTTGTTAAGAGGGAGCAAAAAGAAGCAGTCTGTTAAAATGATAAGGAAGAATGGGTCGGTTTTGAACTTTTTGAACAGAACCGCGATTCCATATAGCTTCTTTGTTTCACGATTACGGTTCGTTCTTTTTTTGTTTATCATTCAAGTATACTGAGGGAACTGTCTGATAAGAAAAAGTAGATGTGAGATGAATGCGATATTTTATTTGATTCAAACTGGCATTCAATGTACAAGTGGGACCATAAATAATGTAGTGCAATGAATATCAATAATAAAATGACAGCGCGATGCGTTAAAATTGCGGCGCTTAATTCCTGATTAAAAGAAGTTCCAGTTCATAGAGAGACTGATAAGGTAAGAAGACTAAGCCGTTGATTGATTGAAAGATGCTTAATTAATTCATTGTTTAAAAAAGATATCGCCGTTATCATCTTTCCACGAAGTCACGAGTTAACAAGACTAATACATTGAACTGGAAATTGACCTTTCTCTTGCAGGATATTAAGAGCTACCACTGATTAAGATGAAAATCTGCACATAGGATCCGATCTTTTGAATTGAAATTATGTAACTAGGAGGAGGAGGAGGAGTAGAGGAAAACAAAAATTGATGCGCGATAAAACTCATCAACCGCATAGATACAATAATGATCGTGACAAGCACGATTTCACTGGTTTCTTCAAATAACGTCACCGCGATGACAAACGAGCGATATGTACACCAATGATGTAACGCAACCGTACTTAAATGGTACTGAACGATATGTAACAACAATTTTCTTAGGTTTGCGGTAATTTAGGAAACGCGGGTCAACCGTGTATGAAATGTATCAAAGCTCGTTAGGCATCGCGCTTAAATGCTCTACTGTTCTAGCAGTTAACGCCTTTGCATTTTCTTTATTAATTATACTGATAATAATGAAGAAGATAAGCTGAATTTATGCCTCTCAAGCGATATGCAAATTCAAATTCTGAACTGTTGAAATCCTAACAGGGCAGAGACAACATTCCACACATCGAACAGAATGTTTACGTGATATGTGCCGTACGCTCTGTACCTTGAAACAAAAACGTTGGTGTCGGATAGATTCAAATTGTTGGTGAGAAACAAGTATGGATCCCTTTTTAAATCGTGCATGAACGTGCATCCTTGACACTGATTCCTGCTTGAAGGTACAGAATTAAACCGAGAAAAAGCGAACAGGAGAGAATACTCTTCTAACATTTGAAAAAGTTCGATCGCCTGTTAGAAAAGTACGTCGGCCGATTCGATTTTCCTCTGTCGATCAGACAGTTCGCAAAAAATCTTTCAATTTTCACGCGATCGCAGAACGCGCAGCGTTGTCGTTGCAGTTAAATTGAAGTTACATAAATTGTGCCGCGCGGCGAAGCACGTACGTCGCGTGCACGTACATCGCCGCAGAGAGAACTAAATAAAATAGAAATAAAGAAACCACTCCCTATCTTTTTGCTCCGCACCGGCCGTCACTTACGTTCAATAAGTATTCCATTCGCGTGATATTAGAAGACACACCGGTAGGCACGAAAGCGCGGCAACTCTTGACGGTCGCTTGAACAATCGGGGAGCGATCGTTTTAATTCTCGAGTAGACCTACGACTGAGCCCCGGCGCGAGAAGCGACGCCGAGTTAACGTCTCGACAACCGTGCATGTGTCAAACCTGTGGTACAGTTTAATCGGCGTGGCTTTTGCATCACAGTATACAGTCCCTGAAGATAACGCAAACGGGCCAACGTACTGGAGATCTGATAGCGCCAGATTTACATACGATACCTTCGCCGCTTTCAATCGCTTTAACGTACCGATTTCTTCCTGATCTGACGTCTAATCGTCCCGTTTAAGATCGCGTTACATCGTAACGAACAAATCGTTTTAAAGGGGACAATCGGTGAATTGGAATAAATTATATCGGTCTCTGTCATTGTTATCGGCTCGCCAGCCTTCGCCTTATCGAATGATGATAGCTAATTTTTTTAGTTCTGCTGTGCCGATTAGATTTTTAAATTACGCAGAAATGAAAGAGAGCAGTTACAATGATACGTACGTTTGTTAATTTAAGATAGTAGAGGGAGACCGACTGACTTTTGGCTCGGCAGGATTTCACGAAATTCGAAACGGTACGACCCGACAAGTCCAGAATGTACATTCTTTTCCTGTGAAAAAGATCGTTCGTTCTGGAGGATAATACGCATGATACGTTCAACCGATTACGTGAGCGTATAGCGTAACGGTCGTCGGGCAGTGGAATAATTCGATTCGGCTCGATTGTATAAAAATAGTGTCTCGTTATAACGTATACATAAACGTTTATTACATATCGCTTCATTGTCTATGTGCCCGGCTTTAACGTGGCGGAGACAATACCGCTTGTTCGTAGCCGTGAGCCTTTGCGACCGTAACAGAGAAAACTGACATTACCTGAATGCTAATTCTACTGCTAATTAATGAATGCTAATTAACTTTCTATCTTGGGTACTAATTCGACACCGAGTAATAATAATTATATATCAATCCTATCAGTGGCGATTGAAAGCCTAACATTCGTACGCGAGATAGCCTTTCGTTTCTTCGCTGATACTAATATGGAAACAAGATAGTAGATCCGATAAATTCGTAATAAATTACGCAAGACTATGTAGGGAACTGCCAACTAATGGGATAATTTACATTTCGGTAGAACTGCGCACTACTCGATCGTTTAAGTTGAACTATACCTGGGTCGCATCGTTCGGATACTTGATTGATTTGTACAGGGAAATTAAATCCGAATCGCGCTGCGAAGTGATTATCAACTGGAACGTTGACAGAAGGGCCGGGCTAGAAAGATTTTACGGGGTTATCGCTTAATGAGATAAATTTTGGTCTGAGCAAACTTTCCTAAGGGAATAAACTATCGCGAATCAGAAGGTTATCGGTGTTTAGGATTTGAGAAACTCTTCGTCGCTGCGCGATTTCGGAGATCGGTCAGCAATTTGTATCGTCGCAGTTTGTTGACTACTAATGAATACGTTAGAGTAATTTATACGTTAGCGCCAGGGAAGATAGACGTTTATGTTTACAAAAATAAGCCTTTAGCGTAACCGCAGACTATCCCGCATAATCTTACGTAATAAATGTCTCGCAAGGAGAAATAGCGATCTGCGAGCAGGCCACGGTTTTATATCTATCGACTCTTAATTACAGCCCTCGAATCAATTGACTTACAATAGCTATTAAGTTAGCTTACTTACAGTAGTAGTAAACAATTGACTTACAATTCACTTAGTAGTTCAAAGTCTACATTTGAAACCGGGTATTTTCTCTATTTCTAAAAACGATTTGTCATTTAAATTAGCGTCGAAAGATTCTCAAAATTCTAATGTGCCCGCTTACATTTTTAGAACTCGCTATAGTACCGGAGTTATCGTCACAAATAATATTCTATTCTAAGAATAATTACATGCATATGCAAATTACGTAGAATTTCCACAATATCTATATCCAAGATGTCTACATGTAACTAATGTTCTTACATTTATTCCAATAAATTGACGATTAATATTTGGATATTTACAAGATATATGATGCTAAAAAAAATGACACAAAATCAGATATGATTATGCCATACAGTAGCGTAAGAATTTCAAGTGGCCGAGGATTGATAAGAACAGTACATAACCTTAGCGGGTTTAATGATAAAAACGGATTTGTTGCAGAGTGTGAGATATTAGATATACTCGTAGCCACATTTAAATGTGAGAACTAATGCAGAGGAAGGAAACGTCAAATAAGACGAGGGAAACGAATGATGTGTCAGATAAAGTATTTCTACGAAACGGAGGGAGCTAATAAATACTTTACCTTTCTGTCATCTACTTGTAGCATCGTTATCAAACCTCTCGTGGCGGTTCACGTAGCAGTCGTTCGGTTTCTGACGTTCTACTTTATATCAATGCAAAGGTTACCGAAAGGATATCCTTCGCCTTGGAACTTGGCCACTGTGTTTAGATTTTATACTCTATGTATAGCAGTCGTACTCAATTTGCGGGCTCTATACCTCGATCAAGTTATACGAATGCTATTGGCGAATTAAATCCACACGGGAATTTTATTTAATTAACTACGATTCTTTTGATTAGAAACGATAAATAAAAATAACATTCTTGTCGTGTTAAATCGCTGCTAAAAACCGGTAGATCACGTTTTTGTTGTCATGTTCGTGTAACCTAAGAGCGATTTCTAATTAATTGTTATTCTTATTTTTATGATATATCTAAGAGGGATAAAAGATCGCTGATCGATACTTTTTCATTTTTGAATAGACACAATTTCTAATTCAACAACATTTGGAATCGTTTGAAAAGTACCACAAGAATGGCCGAAGAGTCTCGCGCTAACGGTTTGGACGCGTGTCCTGTCGCCAAGAAAGCTAAAATCGAGCCAGAGAACTCGACGGTGAATTCGGACAGCGTACACGCGCCGGAAATCTTATCGTCACTGTTTAAACCGAAGAAAGTGCTGCAAAATAATGGTACGAGGAAACAGATATGTCTGGAAGGCGATTTCAAAGGTTACGAAGGACCCGCAGTCGTGGTGCTGGAAAAACAAAATTTCCCGGATGACGAACAATCGTTACAGGAGTTCTTCAACGAGGATATTACGTTGAAGAATCTTTATACGAATGATCTTTATGGGAATTACGAGTGTTACCCGATTAAAAAACAGAACGGTAGATTCTCCTGGCTGATTCCTTAACTTCCGCCTGTTCCCTCGTGGTGATTGCTATAAATATTTTTCAAGGTATAAACGTGACGATAGTGCATCCCGCGACGGAAAAGCATATCGAAAGATTCCGTCGGAAACAGTTGCACATCGTGGATGAAACATATGAGCTTTATCAAAAGATTACTATCCCGTATCTGGAATCGAGCAGCTTTTCAATAGAAGTATGTACGATCAAAGCTTTAACTTTTGTTTTTATAATAATTTCGTTTTCTTTCAGTGGGTACACAATATTTTAGAACATAAAGCAGAACAAGATAGGATTGTTTACGAAGACGAGGATAAGAAGAATGGATTCATATTAGTGCAAGATTTGAAATGGGATGGGCAGGTGAATAGTTTGAAGTTAATAGCACTTCCATTTCAAAAAATTCAATCGATAAGGGAATTGAATGATTCGCATTTGCCGTTATTAAAAAATATAAGAGATGCTGGGACCGCCGCGATCGTCAAGAAGTATAACATACCAGCATCACAGCTCCGAGTCTACTTTCATTATCAACCGTCTTACTATTATCTTCATGTCCACTTTTCGTATCTGATGTTTGACGCACCAGGTAAGCTGCAAACGCTTCTATAAACCTATATTCTATCATATATCTGTACCTAATTTTTAATCTTTTTATAGGTATATACGTAGAGAGGGCGCATTTTTTATCTACGGTAATAAGAAACATTGAGTTGATGCCTGATTATTATACAAAAGCTGTACTCTCCTATGCGGTTACCGAGGGTGATCCTTTATATAGTAAATTTGTAGAGGAAGGAATAATAAGTGAGGCAAAGACAAAAAGTACAAAGGATTGAGTTCAATTAAATATTTTGCTGTCCATTGAAAATCTTGATGTCACTGACTGTATCTTTATAATAAAGGATATATTCTATCCATGCGACAATCTGATTATCTGAGCCTGGTTATATCTGATTCTTATACTTATAACAAACTTCTATACCGAGGTACGATGAAGTCTTATTTATCCCTGAAAATCTGTACAAACTCTTATACTGATCTGTTACCCAGGAAACGGTTCTTATTTTTTTCTACAACAATCCCTTCTTTCGGAGATGAGACAAACAGAATTAACGGTGAGGTGAGGTACAATATTCAGCAAAGTTTCATATGTACACGCGACAATTTAATCGTATTAATCGTAATATATAAATTATACACGTGTCATTTTACAATATTTATTTTAATAAATATTTCTATCGTATAAATGGCGGTACACAGTACACAATGAAAAGTCATTAAGTACTAATACCAAGAAGTACCTATTTTTCCTTCCACATTATTTTCACCCTTCGAATCTTGCAGAATAAAGGAAAGAGTAGAATTAATATTCAAATAAACTGTAAGAAGATCGGGGTAGTACGTTTCCTTTTATGCATACTAAAATATTACATTTTATTACGTATGAAAATATTGTGAAACATTTGAGTCTTTAAATATGCACGAATATACGTTCGAATTTTAATCCACTGTGCCGTAATTAAGAGAATCGAAATTGGATCACGAAGTTGGGACGATACCGGATTCATGCATGCAAGAGTAATAAAAGGACATTACGACGGGCATGTTATTTGGAAGAGTAATCGTTCGATACGGGATTTATCTTTGCTCGAACAGAAAGAAATATTTAAAAACTCAAAGAATAGCTTCTCAAAACGCCTAGCCCCGACGAAATAACACACGTCATATTCGGTATGACCGAAAGAAGGGAAAATAAAAATGTTAGATAGTTGAGCCGTCGACAAAAATGTAGAAAATTTACTTCCAAGATCGGAGCGCATAATATATATAATTGCATAAAAAAAGTATACACACACGAATTGAAAAAAGAATAGTAAACAACCATGTTTATGTACTTACATTCGTCACACAGAAATCACGTAAAAATTAAGTTTCACCGTTGAAGATTCTCGTCTCGAGCGACGCATGCTTTACTCTTCGTTCAAGGATTCTTTTATGCGAGAAACAGGAAGATGAAGTGTTCTTTGCTTGAGTCCGTTTTAAATAAATCGTAGAAATTGTTCAGCTCACGTTACACTTAACGATCTACGCACATTCATACAGACTAGACGAATTTCGGTAATGCCAGATGCGTTCGGTTTCCGTTGAGGACGTCGATCTCGGGATCTGTTTCGCGAATGAACGTAGTACAATCGTCTAAACACTTTTTCTAACAATAAGACATTGAAACGGAACGTCCATAAATACATTCATAGTCGAATCGCAACAGTAGCACTCCTTTGAAACGAAACTGACATCCCTAAGGACGTTAGAAATCAGATTTCTTTTATTTTTATCCGAGCGCAGTAAATGAACAGGGCATTTGCGTGCATTGTCATCACATTTCCGAGATCAGAACTACACTTTTCGATACTACCTTAATACTAAATTAGACGAGAGAAGACGAATGAATGCTCTTTCTTCCGAGCAGATTTAATACGGGCGAAACGCAGTTAATTATTATAAAATTATTTATGGTACACCGCGCGTCAGTTAACCGAAACCGTAGCAATAGATAACAAAAACATATCCACGTAACGTAATAAATAGTTTATATACGAAACACTGGAAAACTCACGATTCGATATTGTATTAAAATAATCTACGAGGATGCATTAAGTACGTGTTTAATGATCGCTTTCTGTAACATGTAGAATCAAAAAAGCAATCATCTTCGTGAGATTCACGCGTGTGTTTCTCGATAAACAGAGAGTGACTTATTGTCATTCGAGATACGAATTACGAGTATTAAAAGAAAATGAAGTTTCAAATTTAAGACACCTCCTTCTTCTCGTAACAAATTCCAACAATTTCCTCATAAGAATACGCTAATAGCTAATAAACTCTACGCACGTGCATCGAAATAAATTATTTATTTCACCCATAAAATTTTGTAAGCACAACGAATTGAACAATCCACCAAAAAAGTTTACCCACGAATCGTGCAATAAATTTAATATACCTCTGCGAATAGAAACAAACAACTCGATTTGATTAAAGTTTAGCTCGATAGTACGTGTCTGCGTTACGCTAACATAAATAATCGCCTAATTATTTGGCTTGTATGAAGAGATACATACATATTTACAGCAACGTCTTAAGTGTAACTACCGAAATACAAAATGATCGTCAATTCACTCCCATTTATTTTTCTGAGTTGCGAGTGACAGAACCGAGTCTGAGACATTTTGAAACTGTAGAGAGGAGTCTATCAAAGAGGCTGTAACGAATGCGTTTTCCGTCTGTGCGTGTACATCTATAAGATATATCACATTAACTCGATACAAATTAGTCGAACAGCGAGGAAAGCTAACAGCATTTCAGTAGAAATAAAGCCATGATAAGTAATTAGCCGCGATTATGATGATGATTCCTGATCAGGTACTTAACATGAACTAGTCGGGCGAAACCGTACATCCTTTCTCAATTCTTTTACGCTTCTCTTAATTAAATTAACCCATTTATGTTCTCTCTACGAGGAAGATTTCTATCGTTTATATGTTATGAAATGATGCTTCCAGTCTATTTAATTTCTCGTCGTAATACTGACACCGCTTCACTGTTACCGTGAAATAATAATACACAGGATGTTCATGAATATAAACAATTTCTATCGGTTCGTCGAAAATGATCACGATCATAAATGAGTTAGGAGAACTGAACTAGCATACTTAATAAATTAACTTTCGTCGTACGCTTTGACTATGCTACGCAAGTGCCCAAACAATTTTCAGTAATTTTCTCGTTTGCGTTGTTGTCTATTTTAAGTAATTATTTACACTGTTCCGTTACATGATAAGGGCTTATGCACATGATGATACAAGTTGACATAGACACAAGTCCGATAGGTATCAACTAAAACGAACGGAATTAATTTTAAGCATTAAAACTAATTGCCCATACCAGTCAGATGGTCTCGCGGGTCAACAAGTTATCTACGATTTTCAAGTGAACGCATTGTCTCCCCGGTGGTTCGATTTATAATAACAAACAATCGTAGTATACGCCTTTTAAAAAAAACAATCAGCATTGTTTAGAGAGTTAAATTTGTTCAAAGAGAAAGAACGAAACGTAGGTTTTCTCAGTTACACGACTTTTGTATTGATATGCCTTTAATTTCCTGTTTGTTTCTCTTCGGGAATCGTGCGAAATAAATGTCAGTTCGAGAAGAAAAAGGAATCGTTTGATAATACAATCATCGTGTAAATTGAGGTTTACCCGTAGTAAAAAGTACGCATTGTGCATTAACATTCTGCGATTACACATTCAGTACGTGGATCATCCAATAAGTGACTGCGAACGTAATAACATTCGAGGTTTCAATTAACGCAAATCAAATCTAATTGTTATTGCTTTTCTTCCATGTAAGGGCGGAAATATCAAACGAATGTTAGATATCTAATAAATATTTGTGCTTATAGAATTCCATTTGACTAGTTGGTCATGATCCACTATGCTATTAATTATAATTGTCATGACAGTGCTTTATATATACAATTATGGAAGAATGATCTTTATGATTTAATCAACCAGTCGTTAATCGTTCATTGAAGCAAGCAGGTACTGGCTTTCTTGCGGATTAAGAAGCATAGAAGAATTATCTTTTTCGTTAAATGTGTCTCGAAAGGAACGATACAAGATCTGATACATTCGTATTCTAACATTAGTAACAAAGTAAACCTATGAAATATTCAAGCGTTAATTCACATACGTGCGCGTTCTTCAGTGTTAAATACGTTTACCCTAAATGTTATAAAAAAAAGGAGAGAGAAATCAATTTTACGTTAAACGTAGAAATGAAATATACAAAATATATGTATAAAATCTGTTGCCTTCAGCGGTGGTCATCCTTTTACTATAAATCATACCGTCGAAAGGAACGCCAGTTAAGTCCAACGTGTTTTATCAAAAGGAAGACGTTTGGGAGCGTCACTTAACTCTTCGCGAAATAATTAAAATTCGAATTTATGAAAATCACTTAAACTATCTAAACGCTTACGAGTCGTTACTCATTAAATGAATCGGAGAGCTAATCGATCTAACACCGTCCGTCAGAAATTACGATATATCTAATTTCAATGTCTTATTCCTCCTCATTTCTTACAAAATTTCTATCTATCACTGTACATGTTTCGAATGTTTCGAAATATTATGAAGCTGATCGAAACCGCTTTTCGTAGACCGTTCGAAAGCCAATACGCAATCACTAAACTAAAAACGATTGCAGAAATTTACAAAATATGTAGAAAAAACGTAGAGAAATAAGAATATCAACACGCGTTGGTTATCATTTAAAAAAATGATGCTTCCTTTAGTTACATTGATCCTCTCGAATGATAACGGCAGGTTTTTCAATGTAATATTAATGGCTGGTTTTGGATGATCACATGACTTAAAATGGCTTTGCTTCGCCAAAAGGACATTTAATACAGTTTGTATGCTGGACTAGCTTCGGATCACGACTTGAGTTAGATTTGTGTCTATAACAAGTCGTCAGATTTAGGCATATGCTGTAGGAGGATCAAGAGTTCCACCAAATTATAATATCTCTTCGAGCTGATAGAAATTATGCCATTATTCGTTCGTCGATTCAAATTATAAGTCATTGATTTCTGATAAGACGATTGGGATCACCAGACTATACCTTGTCTCGTTTGAAATCGAATAAACACTAACAATTGACAAATTTATAACTAATATAAGTACCAAAATGACAAACAAGTTACACGACTGTTGGATCACCCTACAGCATGTTTAAACAGAACGTAACTAATTTTTAAATAGTGTTTTTTTTTTCTAATTCGACGTTAGTCAACATTAGTCACGCCCCATGGTCATAAGTATTTAATAACGTATTCAGGTGACAAGTACGATATAAAACATGTTTCTAGAAGCCTCCCAAGGAAGACGTTTAGAAGAAATAATTTTCTATTAGAAAATCTCACGAGTTGCTATGAGTCATCTGTTTGAAGCCAACGTTGTTCGGTATTATGCTTTAGTGAAAAGGAATATTACATCGAATATAAATCGGTCTTTCGCGTGCCTCCTGGAAAATCATGATCATGGCTACGTGTGTTAAAAGTGATAGTTCGACCTTAGTAAAACGAGCAATTAATTCACACGTGTTAAACAGAAACATTATGAACTTCCATCGAGAAACAGACTGAAACATGTTCGTGTAATATTTATATATATATAGAAATATATATATAGATCCAATTTCTGTGAAATCGTATGACGTGGCCAAAGATTTGTTGTTTGTTCAAGCTTCGGTAGATGCTATCAGGGAGTTCTTGGGTGTGTAAGCTGTCGCATTTGGATCCAAATTCGACACTGTACACCCTGGACAGGGGCTTTCGTTTGAACGTATTTTTGTACATGCGACTCGCACTTCGTTATTTAATCGAAGCTTCGATGTCGCGCAGGTTGGCGCAGGTCCAAACGTGTCTTGTGGCATCACAGCTAAATCTTGGGCTATTTTTGCTTTTAGCATTTCAATTTCCTTTTCTTGAGATCTAATTAAACCTAATTAAACATAAAATAACGCAACATATAAATACCCTTTATCGTATTCATAGGAACCTCCAGTATACACGTTCTACTTTGCGTTTAATTTGGACACTGAACAGCCGGCGGACGCGTTTATTAATAATCAATATTCAATTTTAATTTACTTACTTTCTCTGATTTCTAGTTGTCGTTTGGCCTCACCGAGCGCGGAGAACAAGTCAAGCTTTATGCGTGTCTCCGCGCTTAGACTGTCCTCCAAATGCGCAGTCTTATCCTGTAGCGCATTCAGTGCACCGAGGAGAATTTCAGATTCTTTATGAGTTTCCTTGCAACGGCTCGCGTCTTTCTCTAGTGCGTTGCATCTAGGAAAACATTGACAATCCATGTGTAATGTAAAACCGTACATGATCGCTCAGTCTAGACTCAAAGATAATTACCTTTCCTCCTTTGTCTTGAGCTCTCGTCGCAAACTTTTGAGATCCTGTTCCATTTGTGTTCTGCGACTTTTACAACTATCTGTACATTCTTGTCTAATGAGCGGCGGCGGCGGAGGCGGAATTGCAGAACGAGCTTCCTCCGCGGCACGTCGCGCTCGCCTCTCGGTTATCAAAGAGGCCTCGCAAGCGGAGCGCTGTTTCCGCTCCTCCGCGATTCGTTTTTCCAACGACGACATTGTCTGTTTGTCTAATTGACGAGCCGTTACCAATCCATGTAACCTGAAGCATTTTCATGAGTCCCTTGCGCTCATCTTATAAATATATGTGTACCTACTTGCTCTGCAATTGATCATTGTCGTGTTGGAGCTGCTGTATATCACCCTTAGCTTGGCGTTCTCCATTCTGCAGACTGGATATCTGTGAACGAAGTTCTTGTTCCAACTGTCGACTGGACTGAAGGTCCGACTTCAATCGCTTTATGTCAGCTTCGAGCCTGCGACACATCAGTAACCTATTTAAATGATATTATATTACACTATATGCACGAAGATATCTCGTGTTACGCCGTAGAAATATTTGCAACAGATAGAATTAACATCTTTCCTCATTGTATTGTACCTTTGACAATATTCATCTTGTTGTTTCTGCTGTTCAGCTATGTTATCAACCGCGGCTTTCACCTGACGTGCTTTTCGCTCGCGTTGAGTATTAACCGTGGACGACGACTCACGATTCTCTTTTATGTTGTTCCATTTTCCTGTTACGGAACCATTCGTCTGCGATTTAACCGCGGTGTGTCCGCAGTTCCCACCTTTGACAAACTTCTCTTTTTCCACCTCGTTCGCATCGAAATCGTTCACGGATCTACAATTTGGATTCGTAAGAAACGTGATTCTTGATCTTGATCGTTGACTCGATTCAAGGACTTGTGCATGGAACTCACCCAACTCTTTCGATGAACTGAACATCGCTATGATTAACGGTATTCCCATTTGTATGTATAAATCTCTTGTCATTCTTATCTGACTGGGTTACGTTCGTCATGTTATGCTTATTGTGTTGCTCCTCTTGCTTCTCGCCTTTATCCAACGACTTTCTGTGATTGTTTTTCGTCGTCACATTTTGGTTCTGCGATGTAATTTGCGCACCTATATGCAAACTACCATTCTGTACACCAGTCTCAACCGAATTATTACCATTTCCTAGAAGATAACAAACATTTTGAACGTCGTATATATAGAGGGACATGAAACTTTGTATATGCAAATAGATACAAACTACCTCTACTCTTTTCGGGGCTGGGATTGCACTGCGAATTTAGTTTGTTATTCTGCGATTTAACGTGTTGCTCCAACGGCGTGGTAATATGCGTTTGCGGCGGAACTGGTATTGGCTGCATTGTGGTAGAGGCTTGTTGCTCTAGAGGCAGTGCTTGCTGCAGTAGTTGTAGATAGAATTCATTTTCTTTTGCTACATCTTTCTGCTTTCTCTGAAGCGATAAGAAGTATGTAATAATCGTCAAGCCCTAAATCGTTGTAGCTTCATCATTTATTTTATTTACTATTTACCTGTCTCATTCTATAACCAATATAGCTTTTAAAGCCAAAACCTAACGTAACTACAGGGTAACCAATGCTGAAAGCAAATGATAATTATAATAGATACAAAGCATTGTAATGTACTAATATTATAAATACAAAATTTATATAAAATTTATTGAAGAGGATATGTACCAATGTGCTGCGAATGGTCTACAGAGATCCAAATGGAAGGGCATATGCCGTAAATCCCTTAATCGAACTGCTGCTTCTATGTATAGGAATAGTAACCATAGCATCACAGTTGGCAGGCATACACCTTTATCTGTTTCGTAGAGAACATGTTCATATCAGTATAACTGTAATCAGTGGTGCGAACAATTTAAATGTTTCTATTTACCTGTATGCCAAACATATTGTACCCAAACATAAGTGCTGGCAGCAAAAAATAACCAATGCACTGGTATGAAGAAGAAACAGATCATATCTGACGTAAGAGCAATGCAAATAAAAAATACAGAGAAGGCCTGAAAATATAACAGAGTATATTAATTGACGGTGCGAAAGGGAGTTCATTAAGTTGCTGAATTTCCTACTCACCAAGCCTTGATATTTAAAAGAATCGTAAACGCTTCTTAGAAGCAGCCAGAACGGCCACAGAAATTCAAAACGGAATTCTAAAATGAAGTCTGCGAAAATTACCACGGCCCATAGTAGAAGAAATTTTAGATAAAGTAAAGTACTGAAATAAAATGTATCGTTATTAATTGCCCTCGGCGAATCTAATAGATACATGAACAGGCACATACAGGGCCTTGTGTCAAAAATTATATTGGACGATAGTTTGAAAACAAAATATTTTGGAGGACGATCGCGTCGCGCGTTAGATAACAAGATGTAATACGAGCTGGGGGAACAATTACGGGGACAAGGAGGGTTTCGTAAAAAGAAATAAGCGCGCGTGTTCGAGGTTTTAACAAACGTCAGACCGCGGCAACGGTTTGTAGCCCCCCGCGGCATAATGCATCGCGGCGAACTTCGACGGTTCGTTAATTGGGGAGAATGTGAACGATGGACGGTCGACCGATTGATATAGCGGCCGAAACGTACTCGCCGGTCGAATTTCTGGTTATTTTTAAAATCGGTCGTCCCGATCCGAAGACATATGGCGGCGAAGATTTACCTTCCGTAGATCCCCTCGGTGAGCTTGTTGCGTTTCAAGGGCCTCCGAAGCTTACCGCACTCGACATTTCTTCTCTTCATATTCCTCGACACTTTCAGCACGACCAAGGCGACGTTACTTCGCGGCGTGCAACAGAACGGAAAAAACCGCAATTCTCCGTGCGGAGCCGTGAAAAAATCCGCTGTCTCGCGCGCTAAAAGACTTCTATCTATCAGTCCCTTTTGTTGTCATTCGTCTGCGGACAGATTCGAGGTTTACGGCGGTTTACCAAGCAGCTGATTGGTCCATCGTCGGACATGGCGTTAATCAACAGCAAAAATCACCTGCTGGAATATTCGCCTCGGGATGCGGACAGAGATTATCGGCGGGACGCGTTATTCCGTGCACAAGTTGAAATAAATCGGTTTAACGAAACAATCACCGGCTTTTTTTCTTACGAACGGTTTCCAGATTTACAACAGCCTTTATCGATCGTCCATCCTTTCGATTGTATCGTAGGTCAATTGACTTGTTTTATTTCGCGTTAACTTCCACTCTATTATTAACAGAACGATCCGTTTATTTAGAAAACAGTTTATGCCGATATAAATCGTGAGGAAGATACAAGCTTTGCCAATTTTCCAGCTATTGTGTATCGTGTCGCACGATATTCCTATACATATTTCCTATTCATACACGAATGATGCTGTTACGATTAACTGACAAATAAACTAATCGATATTCCAGTTGGTAATACGTTTTAATTGTAGCGAGGAAATTTTAAGAATATGAAAGCTCCGTTTAGGAAAAATCCGTGTTCTGCACATGTGTATAAAACGTTTTACAATTGTTGATTCTATGGCTTCGGTACGCAGATCGCGCCAATATCTCAAAATCCAAATCTTTTCCAGTAAATTTTTAACAACAATAAAAGCAGAGTTGTACTTTTAATAAAGCTCCACGGTTTTACTTCCATACCAATTCTTTTGGCGTTGCTGTATAAAATGCATAGTCCAATAAAGATATCTCATTATACCTTGTACGAATACGGCTGTGGTTGTATGTATCTTGTCTGTTGTATGTCCCTGTCTAATCGGAAGATTTAAATCGTTCTTATATTTAATTGTTGTCCTTCTAACTTAATTTATGTCTACTCGTATATCACAAATTCTATGAGTAAAAGTAGAAGGATATACTTGAATGATTCTGATACGCAAGTCAAAAGTGTAGACACGTGGTTGTGCTTGTACGTATGAATAACAGACAGGTTAGAAGTCGAGCGTTTTCCGTGAAAAATAAATAATTTTACTATTTACTTTAACGTGATATTTTGAAATTTTATGTGTATATGTTATTTTAGTTGGCGCAAACAATTTAAGTAAACAATTTAAGTAGACTTAAAAGTATTTTTTAAATAATTAAAATGGGGAGAAAGGCGAAATTTGACGGGACAATTGCTCCGAGTAAGAAAAAAGGAGGAAAAAAATCGAAAAAGCAGGGAGATCCAACATTTCCAAAGGGAGTATTAGGTATAAACAATTTTTATCTACTTAAACAAAACGTGTAAAATGTAACGTAAACTTGGTAAAACTCTCAGTCAAGGAGGAGAAGGAATTGAGCCACAGGCAGATGCAACGTGCTAGGAAGAGATTGTTAAAGAAACAAAATCTAAATGAAAAGTTAAAGAAAAATGTAGAAGACGCTGTGAATGAAAATGTAAGTTTCTAATAATCAGATTCTTTTGTATAGTGGTATCATTTAACTATTTATTTTATAACAGAATGTCAAAGTTGTTTCAAAAAAACCAAAGAAGAAAAAGAAACCGGTTGAAAATGGGACTTCAGGTGAAGATAACAGTGAAATGCAATTAAATAGTAAAAAGGAAATTATAGAGCGACAGAAGGCTTCAAAAATGAAATTGCTTGACAGTGACACAGAAGATGATGTTCAGAATAGCAGAGAATATGATTCAGATGAGTCTGAACAAAGTGTAGAAATGAATGGTAATGAGACAGATCAAGATCAAGAGCAAGACAGTGATATGGACGATGAGAATGATATGCTACCAATAGAAAAAGCAAATAAAAGATTGAAGAGGAAGCAAAAGAAAGAACAGTAATTATCACTTGTCTATTCTATTCGAGAACAGAGGTGTCTCAATTTAATTTATCTTTTTATTTCAGAGAACTGGCAGATGAGGAAATGCATGATATGACTTTGCAGCAATGTATTTTCACATTTCCAACCGAGGAAGAACTTGCAGACACTACCAATTTAAAAGATGTACAACAGCGAATAAAGGACGTTGTCATGATATTATCTGATTTCAAAAGACTGCGTGATGCAAATAGGTACGTTTCTTGGATGTAATACACTTTACTGAAGTCTGTATTTCATGTAATTTCAGGTCACGTTCGGAATACATGAATTTACTTAGAAAGGATTTGTGCTTGTACTATAGTTATAACAATTTCTTGATGGAGAGATTGATGCAAATATTTCCACTAGATGAATTGATAGAGTTTCTAGAAGCTAGTGAAATTCAGAGACCTATGACAATACGGGCAAACACATTGAAAACGCGTCGTCGAGATTTGGCAGAAGCTTTAATTAATAGAGGAGTCAATTTAGATCCTATTGGCAAATGGACGAAAGTTGGATTAGTGGTTTATTCATCACAAGTACCTATGGGCGCAACTCCCGAGTATTTAGCGGGACATTACATTCTCCAAGGTGCATCCAGTTTTTTACCAGTTATGGCTCTAGAGCCAAAAGAGAACGAAAGAATCCTGGACATGTGCGCCGCGCCCGGTGGAAAATCGTCGCACATAGCGGCGTTAATGAAAAATACAGGGGTAATTTTCTCTAATGATGTGAATGAAGACAGGATAAAAGCAGTCGTTGGCAATTTTCACAGACTCGGAATTGTGAATTCCGTGATATGTACTTACGATGGACGGAAGATACCATCGGTAAATAAATAAATTTTAAAGAAGGCATGTAATATAATAATTGTACCGATTAATTAATTTGCAGGTGATCAAAGGTTTTGATAGAGTGCTGCTGGACGCACCATGCACGGGTACTGGCGTTGTTTCGAAAGATCCAAGCGTCAAAACCAACAAAGATGAGGTAGACATACAGCGTTGCTGCACATTACAAAGGGAACTGCTTCTGGCAGCTATTGATTGTACGAACGCGCGATCAGAATCCGGCGGTATTATTGTCTATTCTACGTGCTCAATTTTACCGGAGGAAAACGAATGCGTCATTGATTATGCCCTTAAGAAACGCGACGTCAAATTAGTGCCGACTGGTTTAGAATTTGGGGCTGAAGGTTTCACAAGCTACAGGCAATACAGATATCACCCATCATTGAAACTTACGAAACGATTTTATCCACACGTACACAATATGGACGGATTCTTTGTGGCGAAATTAAAGAAGTTCTCTAATATTGTTCACAAGAAGAAAGACATAGATGATGACTTTATCGATTAACGTTACTTTGAATATATTAAAAATATATAATTTGTATGTACAGATTTTATATTTTACATTAAACTTTATGTATAAATAAACTTTATAGTTAGAATGTTACCTTTTAGATTATATGATTTGCACATCAATCGAAAGAATAAACACAAGTATGTAATCTTTGTATAAAACAGTCATTGAAGTCCTGATGCTTTCACTAATGGAAAAATATACTTTTTAATTCCTTTTCACAAAGTCTTTTTACTTCGTCTGAAATAAAAGCAATTCGCTTGTATTACAAATAACGTAATTAATAAAGGAATTAATGCAAATTACCTTCGATTTCGATTATGCTCGCACTCTTTTGCTGAATAACTACGAAGAACTCTCTCAAGTTTGACAACTTCCTAATGACCCAATAATCACTCATAGTTTTTATAATAACCTCTCCAGACTCTTTCAGTCTGAAATTATGTAGAATAATGTAAAACACGTTGCAGTTACATTGAAGTATACTGTGTATACTAACTTATTGGTGTCATTATATATGTCAGTGATAACTCTCAATACTTCAGGCGTTGTAAGTACATTGGAGCATTGCCTGTTATCCGGATGTATTGTACTTTTATATGCCAGGTTGAGTTTATTGAAATACAGGTATCTGCAGGATTCTGATGGAACCATGACAGGTTTATCGCATTGCTCTGCAACTGAGCTTACAAGCGTAGTTAATTGCGGGCCAAGAAAACTATCGAGGCTCTTAAAAAAATCTATCAACAAACTTGTTTTACCTGCAACAATAGGCATTTTAATTTCATTCTCTCTCAAACCTTACCGTGCAGTTATCTTTCGGGAACTTACTGTCAACAAACAAGCATATCGTGGCACTTAATGCTCTGTAAACTACCAAGTACAATGAAACTGGTTCAGTGGAATAGTTTATAAATACTTTAGGAGATTTTCCAATTAAACTTGATTCGTTAATGCTTGATGGGCCAGTAACGAATCTGCAAAATTTTTATGAATCACTTTCCCGTTACAGAGGCAAATAATTATGTGTGTGTACTAACTTTCCGTAGTGAGTAGTAGTGAACGGTGAAGGTGAATTTCTTGGCATTGAACCGCCATGTAATTCTTTTTCGAGATGAGCCGGTAAAAGTGTACTCACTAAGTAATTGTAAACTACTTGCATGTCTTCTGGGTTTAGCCCACTCCTGTACAATGACCACTAATGTTTTAAGTGTTACATATTTAATTTTGAGCATGATTCTTTATTACCAACCATACGACTTGATCATTGTAGAGGAATGCAGTATATTTCACTTGAGAGAACATAGCTTCTACGAGATTCATGAAACATCGAACCCTTAAATATGTTACTTTGGTGAGAGGTAAAAATTGCATTCCTTGAAAAACATCCAGAATGTCACTGTTGTTCAATTTCAATGACATTAAATACTGTGAAGAATGTGTGACATCAGAGGGTGTATAACAAAATATAGTAATACTTGTAATAGATCATATTTACCCTTGAGTAAAAATGTTCGAGTTTATGTTTTAACAGTGTTATGGATCCACACTCGGGTTCATTAATGATGGTATCAAATGATCCCATAAACAGTCTAAACATAACATAGGCCTGCTTTAATATGGATTGACAAACACTGCTAGAAACCTCATCATACTGATATTCTGTATATTTATTACCATCTTTCTCTTTCCATATGTATGGTACACCAACAATCTATTAAATAATTGGAATCTTACTAATACGTACAACAAAAAATGTGTCATTTTTATGTAAAGCAATCTTACCATCACCATCCAAAAATTTGGCTCTGGTTGATAATAAATCTGCCTAGTTTTATGTGTGTGACAATAATCGCACGATTGGCCAGGATTAAACGACTGTGCAAATTTAATGATTGCCTCGCTGAGCCCTATATTTTTAATTTGTACATCTAAATCTCTTTCCGGGTAATAATAAAGTATCTTTTTCTCTTCCTACACAGAAAGAAAATGCTGTTCATCACGTAGATTTACAGGCTGGAATTTTTTTAAGTTTCATGTGCCTACCTCTCCTTCTTTTTTAGCATAAGTCCCATTAAATATGTAAAAGTGCTCTAGCGTAACCTCCGTCTTTGAAGACATTTCGATGAATAAATGAAACGAGAGATTCTTCGTCTGTCTTTTATATAAAATTCAATCGCATTAACGCGATAGTTCCGCCGACCGAGTAGCCCGATTATACGTTTTGATTAAAACATTTTAATTGGTAAATAAACAATATCTTACACCCATTGACTCGAGAAGGCATACGATTTTGAAATCTTGACAAGCTTGACAAGTGTTGGGCTGGCAGCACGCAGCACGTCTCGCGTCTCGCGCTCGCGTAAACTTGCACACTGAACTACTAAACAGGCCACGAAACCATTATCGATATCAGGAAGAATCGAGCTTTCTACGTCACCCGATTGTTACAGTGTTCACGTATTACGTGTACGAAACTGAACATAACAAATTCGTCGTGATGTGGGTAATGATTAAATTTAGATAACGCACAGTAACGGTCAACATGTGATGATAAATCGTAAAGGCGACGAATCTGGGAAAAGAATCGGTCCTTAGGTGTACAGAGTAATCGTAACGATACACCAATGGCCTATCAAACTTTCCGGCAGGACTACATGCAAATACCTGTGGTGACACGAGCTTATACAACGGCTTGTGTCATCACGACCCTTGCTGTGGTTTGTAGAATATTTAATTTACGATACGCATCGTACAATGTTATTCTATCACATGATTATCAATAGCTTCTTCGGTTTTACCATTTCAGCAACTGGATTTAGTGTCTCCATTTCGGTTGTATTTTAATCCTACGTTAATTATCGAACAATATCAGGTAAACAGGAATTTTTCTAAATTTTTAATTCCCAAAAAACAGATTTAACTTTGTTGCATGTTTCAGTTTTGGAGATTAATTACTACGTTCTTATTCTTCGGGAATTTGGGTTTCAATTTCCTTTTTAATATGATCTTTACTTATCGGTATTGTCGGATGCTGGAAGAAGGATCGTTTCGTAGAAGGACAGCTGATTTTGTCATGATGTTCATTTTTGGAGGCATATGTATGATTGTATCCTTTTACAATACAATTTATTAACAATTCCAGCACTTTGTGCTTGACGAATCTCCTGAACTCTGCATAGACATTCGCATTTTTTGTTAATCTACTATTTCTGGGTCATGCATTTACTATTATGTTGGTCTACGTTTGGTCCAGGAGGAATCCATTTGTTAGACTAAACTTTTTTGGACTATTAAACTTTCAAGTGAGTTTTCTGATTGTCTCTTGTTGGTTACAATAGAAAATTACGAATCCATTTCTTTTTTTCACAGGCACCATATTTGCCTTGGGTGCTACTAGGGTTCTCTGTACTTCTTGGTAATCCAATTTGGGTAGATTTAGTTGGTATGGCTGTGGGACACATGTATTACTTTGCAGAGGATGTATTTCCGCGACTAAGGGGAGGTTTCCGTGTTCTCAAAACTCCACAAATACTGTAAGTTATCTCGCATATCGTTGTTCTAATGACTATTTGCTTCCATACACACGAATTTCTATTTGATTGCAGTAAGACTTTGTTTGACGCACACCCAGAAGAAGTGGATACCATTCCACCACCCGAAGATCGTCCTGGTGGGTTCAATTGGGGTCAAGAAGCCAACGTGCAATGATTCTAAGTTCAAGCTCCTGCTTCCAACCAATTGGCATATCAAGTAAACATTTCCATTGCATACATGCGCAACATTGTTCCTTGATTTTCCCAGTTACTAACAAGAATACTAAACTTTACAGCCTTGCTATTATGTAATGTGTAATGAGAAACTTATAATGAAGATAATATTCTTCCAATTCTTCAACAGGGGTTACAATTTTCTACAAAACATAATATCTATTGAATGTTTTAATTTCATTATTTAATCTAAAATAGGAGATGCGAAATTGAAACCCCTGATTACAAAAGAGTTTATTGTAAAAATTTTACATTATTGGATAATGTAAATATCTTTATTTATTTTCCTATTATAAATATTCCCTGGTCTTTTTTTTTAGTTATATGATAATACATTTTATACAACGTTCGAGAATGCATAATACTGTAAATAGTAGAATACATCACAGTCATTTTTTATGGGCATTTGATAAAAACGTGTAATGTTGTGATGTTATGTATCAGAGTTAGAATGTTGAGAATAATAGATAGAAATTAATATTCCCTTTGTAAGGATGAATTTAATCAATAATACATTAAACCAAGAAGGATTTGTATGCTGGTCCAGAATATAGACAGCTGTTTCTGCCTTTTACTTTGCATATCGATAACAATAATTTATGGTAATTCGTTTCAAATTAGAAGTTACACTGTGATGTATTCGCATTACGTAGATGCAGTTGCATTCTGATATACACTGCTGCACACATTTGTCAAAGTTGTTATGACAAATTGTACGATCAGCAAAATAGCCAAAGTATTGCAAAGAATTTCCACTTGAACGATCACGTACAACTTACTAGGTGGTAGTTAAAAGTGCGAGAGGCTTCCGAATGTAACGCAGTTGCTTCGCGGTTTAAATCGTCCGGAAGAACACAGTTAACATGCCGAAGGCTTTAATAATTTTAACTACAAGAATTCGGGTCACGTAAGCCTCGAGGACTTAATCACGTAGTAATCTTTTTGTAAATATTAGGAAAAATGTTATTTATATGACTATTACAAAATGAAATAAAAGGATTCAATTTAGTTTGATATTACGTCTGTATAAATGGTGTATTATTTTCTACACCGGGTATGTATTGTACATCGTACTTTTTTTTTATTATTATTACTGTGCTATGAGAAGCAACATAAGTTTCTCTTATAGTTATTCGTCTGTATATATCTAGGAAAATTTATATATTTACATACAAGCTTTTGTTATTCAGAAATTATTCTTGCTAGCTATAATCTAATCAATGATTTCTTTCATTCACTTATGGTGGTTCCA